>APFE031680352.1:65170-139045 GCA_000404065.3 Pinus taeda | reverse complement strand
ATAAAGAAAATAAATATAATTTTTTATAAAATAGTTAAAATAAAGCCAAAGACATCATTAGACGTTAATTACATTTTAGGAGATATATATTAATTTTTGTATTCAAGCTTTTAGGAGGAAAAGAGAGGACTAGAAGCAGAGCATTGACGGAAAGACTTGTGGCAAAAAGGAAAAAAAGACTTGCGGGCTGAGAATTATTGGAAAGTTTTGGGGCAGAAATTTAAAGATTGCTGGAAAGTGTTGTGGCAGAAATTCAATCTACTCCATCTTTATTGCCAATACCGGAGGGAAAACAGGGTTGTGTTTTGTTCAATAGGAAGATACACATACTTGTTCTTTTTCAAGGAACTTTAACTCCTTTTCATATTATTCTTGCTTAACTGCATGCTGGAAATCAATGTAAGGATTAAAAATATTTGCAGAACCATGATAGTTATGTTCCTTATTCTCTTGTTTTGTCACTTCATGCCTCAAAGACGTTTTCTTCCACTTGGTTTTCAGCCTCAAGTGAGGTTCTCTCACCAAATAACATCATTTCAATCTCATGTTTTTGTTGCACCATTTACAACCATTCATCATTAGGAAACATGATTTCATAAAACTGAACATCAACAAATTGGATTGGGATTCACCATAACATTTGTTGCTCCAATGGCAGTTCATTATCATCAAGAACCTTTATTGCTCCATTCATCAAATATTCATCCATTGGTGGATGTGCACAATGGGGTTCACAAGCATCTATGTGCTCCTTCTTTTCTTCTTCTGCATACTTGTTATATTCATCATCCACTTGTAGCTGAGCACAGTGGGATTCATGAGCATCTGTGTGTTCTTTCTATGCCTATTCTACAAATTCTTTACATTCATCGTACACTTGTTGTTGAGTACACTGAGATTCACCAAACTCTTTACCTTCAACTATATTACTCATCCTTAGACTGGAAAACCTCTCAAGAGTATACCCCAAGACAATACACTTGGCCTAATTTATCCCTTATCAAGAATTTCCTTCAACTGTAACTTTAGTTCAACTAACTATGGAGTAGTCATCCTGTAAGTTTCCTTTGATGTTTGTGCTTCTCTTGGTACCAACTCAATAGAAAATTCCACTTCCCTATGGGGAGGAAACTCTGAAATATCTACTAGAAACATATCCTCAAAATGTTGTAAGACAATGTACCTCTTAAGGATTTCCACATCCTTAAAATCCTTACCATTGTCACTAGAAATATGTGCTGCAAATAGTACACAACCCTTCTTGCAACTGCATTTAGTCTGCATAGTTGTAACTATCCTCACAGATGTAGGCTTCTTGTTTCCTTGCAAGATTCTCTTTCGCTTATTATCATCTTGGCATTCAATAGCCTTGTCATAACAATCTACTTTGGTCCTATGGAGATAAAACCAATCCATACCCAAAAACATGTTATATGATCCCAATGGAAGCACATTTACATGTGCCTATGTAGGCATACCATTCAACTCAAATGGACAAGCTCTTACCCAATGGTGAACTCTCTTCTTAGTACCTATAGGCAACTACACCGATCACGATTTTGCATACACTTATTTTCTAAAACCACACTTATCCACCAATTCAGGATTAACATAACTATAATTCCATCCAAGGTCAATCAAAATAGAATCAACTGAATCACAAAGATTACTTTCCATCTCAATAATAGATGCCTAGTGATTCTCCTGCTTGTTGTCCACAACTACAAAAATCCGAGGAGTCCTATGACCATGATCCCCAACTGTTTATGCCTCCTTATCTCTATATATGTGAGGCTTACCACCTTGGTACAATGGAAAATAATTCTTGCAATGATCATTTCTGCAAATCCAATACTACAATAGTCCTCTACCGTCACCTCTATTTTGGTCCTCTCCACGATGTAGTCCATGTCTCTTCTCAATTGAATTAAACTTACTTTCAGGAAAAAAATTCTCTTTCTCACGTGCAACTTGACTTCTTCCCCTCTTTACCGCCACTTCCCTTTAAATTTCTCATTACCCTTCAAATCACGCTTAGGTTCCTTTTTACGGTTTTATTGCTTATAAAAATGCTTAAGTTTCCTGATGGCTACCTCCAGTGTCCGAGGCTCACTAAACTCAATTCAATCTCTATATGCTACTAGAAGCCCACTGATGAACCTTTGAATCTTTGATTTCTCATCCGTGAGATAAGGAACATAACTCAACAACCCTAGAAACTTGTTATTATACTCATCATATTTCATAAAACCCATCTGCAACTCATAAATTGCCTTAGATTTGTCATGATATTACCTTTCAAATAGGTACTTCTTCTTGAAGATTCTCTGAAACTCATCCCAAATCAACTCTTCTTCTTGAATTCCTTTGGCATTATTCACATCTTCCCACAAGATATATGATTTCCCTTTAAGACTAAAAGTAACTATCTTAGCTTTCATGTTCTTTGAATAGTTATACAATCTGAATAATTTATTCATCCCAAGAAACCACACCTCTACATATTTTGACTTCTTCATCTCTCCATCAAATGTAGGGGTCTTGAATTTCTTGAAATCGTCAAGAAAGTACTCACTTCACCTATAAGGATAATGGTGATGATGTCTTCAGGATGATGAACTAAAATGAAAACTATACATATCCACCATCATGTTAGGTGTATCCATGTATTTTCCACCTCGGATTGTGTCCCCTCTATCTGACTTGTATCCTGATCGAGACTTACTACCGAATGCCCCATTAGTCTTCTCTACCTATTCATGGCTAATCCTTAGTTGTGCTTGCCTTTGCATGTATGAAAAAATATAAAGGATCATCGCATTAACATCTAATTTCTTTTCTTAAGCCATTGCTATTATTTCCTGAGGCTCAACCAACCTCTCATTATCTTCCTTGAAAATTTTGATCTCTACCCTAGAACTCCTCAATGTTTTTGCTATATTAATAGAATATGCATCTCCTTGCTACCCTACTAATCTTAGGGAGATTCACATGAATTTTATTCGACCATTTTTCTCATTATCCTTGATTCTTTTCTTCCTGCAACAATGCCATGTCAAATAAACCAAATAGATACCATAATCAAAATCATACCCCAATGACGTTCAGGGGAGGCTTATCTCATTTGAAAATTCACTCCATATAAACACAATACATATATAATCATGATCATACTAATATTCCAACATCATGCATGACAATACCAACTACATACCATAACCTCATGAAAGACAACCATAACTTTGATAATGCATGCATAAACACATACATGTAACCCATTTGGTCCAAGTATTGAACCTTTCTTTGAAACCAATTTGTAATACCACCTCCCACATTTACCCACATTAATTAGCTTCTTGGGGAAGACATTAGAAGAGGTCTACTATGACATGAATCAACTCCCTAAGCAGAATTCAGGAAGTGGAATCGGTGGACCAAAACTTTGTTGACCTTCCTTAGGAGCTATAGGACACCTAAGAGCCAACCCACCACTCCAAGTGCCAAAACCCTAAGCCAACTTGAATGCTGAGTGAGTTGGATATCTGATCACTTAAACGAAATGAAAGTGAGTGACTATAAGCCTCTTGTTGCATGGATGAACCTACCTCCAAGCAACTGCAATTTAAACTACATAGTTATATATGCATGACTCTGAGATCTCAACCACATGTTTAAGGCTACGATCCATACGTCTGCCCATAACTTGATAGAAATTTCCAAAATAATAAATGACACAAGGACAAAGATTTTAACACAAAAATTAGAGACAGACTAGACTTGACATGGTCTAGCCATGAAACTCATCCTATCAAATACGTGGTGAACATTAAACCTATAGGTCATGAATGCATATTTGAACATAAATATCTTAAAATTATCATAGAATCATAAAAAAGGTCTATTTACCTTCCATAATAGTTTTCATAACATCTATTATGTCATGCATTCAATAACCCTTCATTTTCCAAACAAATATGATAATATCAATGATTATAATATGTCATAAAACCATACATATAAAAAACATTTAACCAAATAAATAACAATGATAGAACAACCATTAAAGCCACATAATAAGAATTACATTTTCTCATAAAATACAAGAGGAAACTCTTATTAACTTATGGAAAAGGCAACCATGTCACGAACATGCATGTACCACCTAACCATAGATTAGGTTGAACCAAATCTCTCATTCAACGAATCATCCTTGTGCCATATTCTAAGCATGAGTGTGGGATCTCATGGGATAAACCAATCCATAAAAAACAAAGAGAATCTAGAAGTTAAATACCCTCCACCTTCACCCTACCATGATCTCACCTAAACCTTTCTCAAGATCATAAAACCAAACAAAACTTGGATGCCTTGGAATTCCTTCACCATCCCTTGAGGAATTTTCCTATCTCCACCCAGTTGTTGAGGGCTTCCCAGAGAAAACCATCTACACCCACAACCGTTGGGATTTTCCTGAGACCACTACACCCGTATCCAAAACGTTTCAAAAATTGAAAGATCAACCGAGACTAAATCTCATCACACCATGACTATCTAGTAATGAGAATGCAAGGCTAAAACCATTGTCCAACTAAGAAAGACACATGCCAATGATAGCAAATGAACTAAATACACAGATGTATGTACCATGCATGCCAAAACCAACTGGAAAATAATATATGTAACCTAATACCTGCAAGTATTCCCAATGAAGTTTCCTGATCCAACTTTCCATTGCATGATCCTTGCTTTCCTTTTCTTTCTTGTACTTCCTTTCCTCTTCTTGTCCCTTTTTTCTTGCTTTCTTTCTTTCTCCTCTTGGTTCTCTTTTACTCCCTTGAAACAAATTCAAAGTCTCAACTCTAAAAATCACCCCAAATTGATGCTTTCATGTTGTATTATTGTTGTTGCCTCTAATTTTTTTATTTTTCCTACACTTTCCTTCAATTTTTTCCTCACATGAAACATGTGACCTTTCACCTTCCTTTTCTCCTAACTTCCTTTATTTCTTTATAAAGAAAATTCCTATAATTTCTTTTGACAATGCCTTTACTAATTTCCCCTTACCCATATTAAACAACAAGTGATTCCCACTAGGATACTTTTCCCAACATTCAACTTGGAATACATGTCCCATGACCTTGGTCTTATTTTTCCTTTATTAACTTTATTACATGAACTTTTAACCTGGGGTTGTCACACATCCCCCCTCCTCTCTCTCTCTCTCTTGATCTCTCGATATATATATATATATATCTTTCCCAACCATTCATTATCCCTCTCTATATATCTCTCTTATTCCTCTTCATTTGTCTCTTTCGTCCCTCCTCTCTCTCCTTTTTTACCGCTGACTCTATATATTTTCATGTATGTGTCTCTCTCTCTTCTCCTCTCTCTTTCATCCTCTAACACCCACCTCCATATTTTTCTCCATCTCCCTCTCTCTCTTATTCTATATGTACCCCTAACTCCCTCATTCACTCTCTCTCCCCCATCTCTCTCACTCTCTCTCTCATCTTCCCCTCTCTATCCCCCTCTAGATGTATGTATATATCTTTGTCACCACCTTTCTCCTTCTCTCTCTCTTGCTCACTTCTCCTCTCTTGTTCTCTCATTTTCTACTCTCTCTCTCTCTCTCCCTCTACCACCTTTCTATCTCTCTATCCCTCCCACACTTCACTACATTAAACAAAAGTGAAACTATGTTCTGTACTTGTCCATATAATTTTGATCATTTCACTTGTCAAGAAAAATGAATATTATTTTTATAAAATTATATGAATAAATTTCTTGCTCATTTCATAGGTCTATGGAAGTCAAAGAGTCAATATTATGTTAAACATATCTTTATGAGCATTTATTCAATGCACATGGGTCAACCTAGTGTCAAGAAGCCCTTCAAGACAAGCATTATTCTTCAACAAAGAAGATTACAAGAAAAACAATGAAGAGAGCATCATGTCAGTCTGCAAAAATGAATTAAACAACTAAAAGGTGACATGTCACCTGATATAAATGACACAATGCTTCACTTGTTCAAGTTGGCTCAATTATGGAGGACAGACTACCATAAATACTGAGCTAAGGTATCTACAAAACTACACAACATAATTTGGGACATCTCTAAAATTTCTTATGTGGCGCACGACTATAACTTTTTATGGGTGCATGACTGAATTTTGGATGGCTAAATTTGTGTAGGAAGAACATAACTCGCATTGTTCTGAGATGATTCAGTGAAGAACAAGGACTCCAATCTACATTACAAGAATGTATCAATTCACACTTATCAACAAGATCAAATAAGGACAAAGACTCAAATTCACCATGACTGTTAGACATTTATAGGATGGGATATTAACAGTTAGGATGAGAAAGAGTGAAGCAACTGCAGATTTATAACACAAAAGCATAAGTCCTAGCATGGGTGAAAGGAATAAGGTCTCAGTTCTTTGTTTTAGAATACAATCATAATCTTGGCAACCCTTGTGACCAGCTCTCACAAAGACATACACTATCTCAGCATACAAATTATCTCAGTGCAATACTCTATCAACATATTTTACATAGTCATGATCATAAACCCTACGAAGATAAGGCCATTATGAAGAATGATATGATGACCTTGTAGATAGAATGAAGATCTCTGTGAAAATGAAGCAGTGATGTTCTCAGTAAGTGGAGCAGTGGTATAGATTAAGGAGCACTCATGGTGTAGCAACGATTTAGATGAAGAAGCAATTTTTATACAACTATGATATTAATCTCAACATTGACTTCAAAGATGATCAACGTCTTGGTCTTGGAGTGACATAGTATGTCAAGGGTCAAGGTCTTAGTATTCGTTAATTGGAATCTCTATAAGAATAATTTTGTGCTAGTTTTCCTCTTCAAGAGGGAGAGGTTTTGTCCCTGGCAGAAAGCCAAACATCTTGTGTTCATTTCTCTTTGTTTTGGTAGAAGATTGATGAAGGAAACACACACACTAATAATAAGAAGAAGATCAAGCTAAGATAAATTGTAAAAGAACTTCACAAATTGTTATAAACTCTAGAAGGATCCTACTAATACTAAATTCCATAGATTCTTCAATATAGTATGAGAGCTAAGGTGTTGAAGTCAAAGGAAGGGTAGTAAAAAGAGACATCAAAGCAAGGTTTAAGGGTTCAAGGATCAAGTCTACAAAAAGCAATCTACAACAACAAAGAAACCTCGGTATTATACTATTGAGATCTCGATGCGATAGTAGGATTATGAAACCTCAGTCAAAGAATTAAGTTTTGATCACAAGTACTTGAAACTCAAGTTCATGACAACAATTTTCAATTCCTTTCACAGTCTTGGTCTATACCACAGGGATATCAATATAGAATGAAGGTGTTCAATGATGGGAATCCACTATAAAATGATCATTAGGGAAAACAACATCAAGGCCTTTGGTTCTACATAATGATTCAAGAATCCATAATCCACTTATGTGATAGAAAGACAATGCCACCTCAGGTTAATCAACATTTTCTTAATCATAAGTGTTAGACGTAGAAGGTGAAGAAATTTTAAGACAATAAGGAAAGCTTCATACCATTTCATAGAGGATCTCATCTGAAGGAAGCATCAATGCATCTTCTTCAACCACCATTAAAGAAATCAAGGAGAATATTTCATCTTCACATGACAAGTAAGTATCTTTTCAATTTATATATTTGATTATATGACATCTATAGGTTGGATGGGTCAACAAGGTTCATTGCAAGAGGAAAGAGGATAGACATAATACTCTAAGTAGCTAAAGTCATTAAAAATATCAATAATTCTCCTATGAATTTATGGAAAGTGATGCTCATGAAAGATCCCCTCACATAGAAATGTTGGGGACATAAAAGTGATGTAGGTGATAAAATCATTCTCTAAACATGCATTGAATAATGTCACATGGAGTCTATTCTTCTTGAGAGTAAAAATGGATGTTAGATATCTTGATAAGATCTAATTTACAATACCTAGGAAGGAAAATAATCATCATCATTCTAATTGATAGGTAATGAAACAAATGTCAATGAACAAGAAGGTTACCTAATTCAAGAATTTGTGGTCTGTATGCTATAAGAAAAAGACAAGTTGATGGAAAAAATATTGAAGGTTTAAAGAACTCAACCATGTGTACAAAGGAAAGGGAAGGTTGGTCCTCAAAGAAGATAGAATAAGTATAGCTAAGATTCAATGCTATAAAAAAAAATTGGAATCTCATACCACTGAAATATGGAGGAAGATGAAGAAAAGGGCCAAGGAAAGAGGGAGTAACAAATCTCTCCTATGAGTAAGATAATATCCCTCAGAAAAGGGTCATATCATAAGCTCCTAAATTTTATGTTATAAGATATGACAATGATAATAAGATGCATCATTGAATCATGGAAGCATTAGAAACGAGATATTGTGACATCACAATGAGAATAATAAAGGAAAAAATCCATCAAAGACAAACATGTATGGTATATAGCTCTTGGGAACTGCAATGAACATTGAAGAAAAGAAAGGAGTCATGTAAGGCTCATCATACATTGAGTCAAATAGGAAACATCTATGAATTGGGGATATGCAAGATCCTAAAAATTCTCTAATGGAATCGTCATCAAAGGGTTTTCTAATATAGAGTAGAAGTAGCAATTTCAACAAGAATTTGAACCTATGGAATCCATGAGATAATGATGTGATGACATAGAGAAGGTCAAGGAATTGAAGATCTCTTCAATCAGGGAAGCTGCTAGAAGAAGCCTCGATGAACTGAAGGTAAGGTAAGGTATGTATGCTTGTGGTTAATATTATAGTGTCATGTTGTATAGTTGTAGGTAATATGGATTTTTTCTTCTATCTTAAGAAGCATGATCAAGAAAAAAGGGATCTATTCCTCTAAAAATATGCAGTAAGTTATAAGTCACACTAGATGAAATCAACACGATATCTCCTCATATGAATTATGAGGTGATTAACTAGAGTAAATAAACTTTGATTTAAATATAACAAATATATTGTGAGATAGGTAACCATGATGAAGGAAATCAACATCCAAAACACCAAGAAGATTTGACTAGGAAATATCTAAAGAAATTCTGAAAATAATGAAGATCCTTGATAATGGATATCTTTGGGATATGTGACAATATGTGTGCAGGATGATGATACTTACAAGAAGATGTGATGATGAAGATCCATCTTGTAAGGTATGATTTATTTTAATATAATGTTTTAATTTCTTGAATAATACATAGATGAGCTCATGCAGGGCTACCAAAATAAGAATTGTAAGTACAAGTGGAACCAACATTCATGCACTAGATGGAAACCCCTTAAAGAAGCATTAAGAGAAAAAAATTAGCCATATGAACAAGGCTCCATATATGTACCAAGAAGGCCACCTTACATGAAGAAAGGAATGAAAAGACAGAATAAGGAGGAAAGTGATCGATGATTGTTGGCCTACAAGGAAGAAGATCAACAAAATTTCATGGTATCAAGGAGAGAAGTTGATCAAACAACTGAAGCACCCACAAAGAAAAAGTTTATATTATATAGAAGAGTCCCTAGCTATGAGGGAGCTCTGACAGGTCCGTGATGAAGAGGGAGATTGAATTCAAATCGCCCCTAATTACAACGGAGTCACAATTGTGTTTTTGCATGTCATGTGTCATGCACTAGACCAGGACTAACAACCGTAAGTCTAGATGAAGTTCATGAATGGAAATGTAGACACATGATAGACACAACATTTTTGTCTTCACTTGGTAAGAAAGAATGGGTGGATTTGGTAATCATTTGGCATCTCTAATCTTTAAGGATGTCTAAGGCATCCAAGATAAGAGTAGGCAAGAGGATCGATATTCTTTGAGGGCAAGGAACCAAAGATAAGGGTAGTCCTATAATGTCATACACAGTGAACACCCGGGTGGATATGCACCTTGAGAGACAATGATGAAGGTGTATGTAAATCATTGGTCTCGCCAACATTGTAGATCATGGTCTCATGGAGAGATGGAGTTGTTAGTCAAGGACTTGCACTATGACAATGTTGATTGATATGATTCTATATATATGGGATTACCAATGTGTTTCTTCTTATGAGAAATTCTTTAGATTGAGAATAACCAAGTACCATTGTAAATACATCCCTAGTTAAGAGGGAGTGTTGAATAAAAACATAACTAGGTTCAATATTTATCAATGTAATTCGGCCCTTTGTACTTGTCAATAAAAAGAAATATTATTTTTATAAAATTCTATGAATTAGTTTCGTGCTCATTCCATAGGTCTAGGAAATTCAAAGAGTCAATATTATGTTCAAGAGTTCTTAATGTCCATTTATGTAATGTACATGTGTCAACCTAGTGTCATGAAGTCATCCAAGACAAACACCATTCTTCAACAAAGAAGACTACAAGCAAAATCATGAAGACAACATCATGTCAGCCTGTAAAAATGAATTAAACAATTGAAAGATGACATGTTGACTCATATAAATGACACAACACTTCACTTGTTCCAGTAAACTCAATTATGGGGGACAAACTACTATAAATACCCAACTAGGGTATCCGCAAAACTACACAACAAAATTTCGAACATGTCTGAAATTTCGTATGTGGCGCATGATTGTAATTTCAGAGGGATGCATGACTAAAAATTGCATGGGTACATCGATGCAAGAATAATATAAATCACATTTTTCTATGATGATTCAGTGAATAAAAAGGATTGTAATCCACATTATAGGAAGGTATCAATTCAGAGTCATCTACAAGCTTGGAAAAGGACCAATATTCAAATTCACCATGATTGTTGGACATTTATAGGATGTGATCCTCACAGTTAGGATGGAAAACAGTGAAGATATTACATATGTATAACATAGAAGTATAATTCCTAGCGCGTGTGAAAGGAGAAAGGTATCAGATCTATGTTTTAGAATAGAATCATAATCTCGACATCCGTTATGAACAACTCTCACAAAGACAAACACTATCTCAGCATACAAATTATCCAGTGCAATACTCTATCAACATATTTTATATATTCATGATCATAAACCCTCCGAAGATAAGGTCATTATGAAGAATGATATGATGACCTTGTAGATACAATGAATATCTCTATGGAAATGTAGCAGTGACGTTCTCGGTAAGCGCAATAGTGATCTTGATGAAGGAGAACTAATGGTGGAGTAATGATCTAGATGAAGAAGCAGTTTTTGTACAACTAAGATGATTATCTTAGTAATGGCTTCAAAGAGTATTTGTGTCTTGGTCTTGGAGTGGAATAGTATGTCAAGGGTCAAGGTCTTGGTATTCATCATTTCGAATCTATATAAGAAGAATTTTTTGTGGGTTTTCCTCTCCAAGAGGGAGAGGTTTTGGCACTGGAAGAAAGCTAATATTGTGTTCTTTTCTCTTTGTTTTGGTATAATTTTGATGAAATAAATGCACACACTAATAATAAGAATAATATCAGTTTAACATCAATTGTAAAATCAGTTCACAAATTGTTATCAAGTCTAGAAGAACCCTACTAATACTAAATGCCCTAGATTCTTCAACACATTAGTCCTTGTTTCACAATAATTCCGTCCAAATATCTTTCTCTCCCTCTCTTTGGACTAATACTTTGTCCTTATACACCTCCCACTATTCTTCTCTGTCACTGTCTCCCTTTCACTCTTTCCTCATCTCTCATTCCCTTCCACCACCTCCTTAACTCTTACTCACTCAAACGAAAAATCTCTTCTCCATCTCTCCTCCCTCTCCCTCTATCTTCCTCTCTCCCCTCAATTCCTTCTACACAAAAACAACCCCTCCAAATTTTTCTCTCTCCTCCTTCATGTGTCTCCTAGAACAATCTTTGTCACTCTCCCTTCCCCACCCTCTTTCCCTTTCGCTCTAAAAATTTCAAATCGCACTCTCTCTTCCCCTCTTTTCCCATGATTCACCTAATCATTCTTCTTCACTCCCTAAATTTTCTTTCTCTCCTATTCTCTCTCACATTATCCCCCTTGACTTATATATGTGACCCTTTCTCGCCTAACCTATGAGTCCACAATTTCATGTGTTAAAGTCCCTAGTTGTAGGTTCCTACTATGAGGAACATTTTTTAGTGTTAGGAATGCGCATATGATTTTTTTAATTTAAATATTTTGTTTTGGTGGGCAACTTACATGCATGATGATTTTATTACTTGGAATATATGTTTGAGATAAAAAAAGCATGGTGGATTGGGCTACGAATACATGAAAACATCAATATATATATATATATATATATATATATATTATATATATTATATATATATATTTAATAATTTATATATATAATTAATATTATATATTATATATTTTGTGTGTGTGTGTGTGTTATTTCTATAGGCTAGACAATTCATTGTCTTGAAACCACGAGCATATATAGAATAATACATGTACATTCTAAATATATAGTTTTAAAAAAAGTAATAACGTTTACTATGTTTGATACATTTTTATGTCACCATGTATCAAAATATTCAAATATGTCCCTTGTTTATTTCTGTTATAATGTTTTTTTGGTCGTAGCCATTTAAAAACAAATTATATGGTAGATTAAAGGAGATTAAGAACCACAATCTAAGAAAAATTGATTATTTCATAATGTTAAGGCTCTTTTAGGCTACATCAGTAGCCTTGTAATCTCTAGCATATAACAAATTTCCATTTTTTAAATAAATATAAAAGAAAGATTATAAATTTTCAAAAAATAGATATGCACACACTATGTTTTCTATAACCCTACCATTTTTTTGTATTCGGATTCCATCATTTAAATAATCAAAGGTTGCACTAAAAAAAATATATGCATTATAGTTTGCATGAAAAATAGCATATTAATGATAGGAAAACTCAAATTTCGCATAAGTAGACATGATCTATATGAAGAAAAATTACATATTTGAAAACATAATTCATTTATCTACATTTTTATATTTCAAAACCATTTTAAAATTTATTGTATAAGTACATCTAATCATTCCTACAAGTTAATAGATTATTTTCTTGCGGGCTTCCATTTCCATTACATTTTCATGAGATACCATCATGAGTTTGTACCCACCCCTATGTATTGAAATATCATCTCGAATACATGAAGAAATTGTGAACGCGTGGAAAGAAATAAGGACAGAAGCCTAGCAAGAAAAAACATTGAAGAAAAGGGGTTTGATTACTACATTTGAAACAAGCAACATCACTATCAAAATAAGTATTTTATCACTCAATGCAATATCTACTCATGAAAGTTACGTCATAAATAAATATAAGAATAATAATAAGGTCATGGCTAAGCCAAAAACCAAATTGATGAGTATGACCCATTTTGGTTATGGAATGACCAAAATTACTCATAAATATAATTATTAAATACAATTCCACCATATTCATGAATAAAGAAAAAAATGTGTATAAAACATTTGAATCAAATGGGCTCACAATTTCATGAGGATTTGATTACATACCAATTACTGTGCACATATTTTATTATTTATAGAAATATGAAGATTTTATGGAATTTGGGGAAGGATTAGGAAACTTGATTTCATCAAACTGAACATCAACAAATTAAATTATTGGATTTAGTATAACATTTTCTGCTCCAATCACAATTCATTGTCATCAACAACCTTTATTGCTCCATTCATCAAATCTTCATCCATTAGTGGATGTGCACAATGGGGTTCACAAGCATCTATGTGCTCATTCTTTTCTTCTTCTGCGTACTCGTTTGATTATATGACATCTATAGGTTGGATGGGTCAACAAGGTTCTAAGTAGCTAAAGTCATTAAAAATATCAATAATTCTCCTATGAATTTATGGAAAGTGATGCTCATGAAAGCTCCCCTCACAAAGAAATATTGGAGACATAAAAGTGATGTAGGTGATAAACTCATTCTCTGAAGATGCAATGAAGAATGTCACATGGAGTCTATTATTCTTGAGAGTAAAAATGGATGTTGGATATCTTGATAAGATCTGATTTACAATAACTAGGAAGTTAAATAATCATCATCGTTCTAATTGACAGGTAAGGAAAAAAATTTCGATGAACAAGAAGGTTACCTAATTCAAGAATTTGCGGTCTCTATGATATAAGAGAAAGACAAGTTGATGGCAAAAATATTAAAGGTTAAAAAAACTCAACCATGTGTACAAAGGAAAGGGAAGGTTGGTCCTCAATGAAGATAGAATAAGTATAGCTAAGATTCAATGCTATAAAAATATTTTGGAAGATCATATCACTGAAATATGGAGGAAGATGAAGAAAAGGGCCAAGGAAAGAGGGAGTAACAAATCTCTCCTATGAGTAAGATAATATCCCTCAGAAAAGGGTCCTATCATAAGCTCCTAAATTTTGTGTTATAAGATATGACAATGATAATAAGATACATCATTGAATCATGGAAGCATTAGAAACAAGAGATTATGACATCACAATGAGAATAATAAAGGAAAAAATCCATCGAAGACAAACATGTAGGGTATATAGCTCTTGGGAACCGCAATGAACATTGAAGAAAAGAAAGGAGTCATGTAAGGCTCATCATACATCGAGTCAAAAAGGAAACATCTGTGAATTGGGGATATACAAGATCCTCAAAATTCTCTAATGGAATCGTCATCAAAGGGTTTTCTAATATAGAGCAGAAGTAGCAATTTCAACAAGAATTCGAACCTATGGAATCCATGAGATAATGATGTGATGACATAAACAAGGTCAAGGAATTGAAGATCTCTTCAATCAAGGAAGATGCTAGAAGAAGCCTTGATGAACTGAAGGTAAAGTAAGGTATGTATGCTTGTGTTCAATATTATAGTGTCATGTTGTATGGTTGTAGGTAATATGGATTTTTTCTTCTATCTTAAGAAGCATGATCAAGAGAAAAGGGACCTATTCCTCTGAAAATATGCAGGAAGGCATAAGTCACACTAGATGAAATCAACACAATATCTCCTAATATGAAGTATGAGGTAATTAACTACAGTAAAGAAGCTTTGATTTAAATCTAACGAATATATTGTGAGATATGTAACCATGATGAAGGAAATCAACATCCAAAACACCAATAAGATTTGACTAGGAAATATCTAATCAAATTCTGAAAAGAATGAAGACCCTTGATAATGGATATCTTTGGGATATGTGACAATATGTGTGCAGGATGATGATACCTACAAGAACATGTGATGATGAAGAGCCATCTCGTAAGGTATGATTTATTTTAGTATAATGTTTTAATTTCTTTAATAATACATAGATGAGCTCATGCAGGGCTACTAGAATAAGACTTCTAAGTACAAGTGGAACCAACATTCATGCGCTAGATGGAAACCCCTGAAAGAAGTATTAAGAGGAAAAAATTAGCCATATGAACAAGGCTCCATATATGTACCAAGAAGGCGACCTTCCATTAAGAAAGGAATGAGAAGACAAAATAAGAAGGAAAGTGATCGATGATTGTTGGCCTACAAGGAAGAAGCTCAACAAAATTTCATGGTATCAAGGAGAGAATTTGATCAAGCAATTGAAGTACCCACAAAGAAAAAGTTTCTATTATATAGAAGAGTCCCTAGCTATGAGGGAGCTCTGACAGGTCCCTGATGAAGAGGAAGATTGAATTCAAATCTCCCCTAGTTACAACAGAGTCACAATTATGTTTTCAATGTCATGTGTCATACACTAGACCAGGACTAACAACCGTAAGTCTAGATGAAGGCCGTGAATGGAAATGTAGACACATGATAGACAAAACATTCTTGTCTTCACTTGGTAAGAAAGAATGGGTGGATTGGGTAATCATTTGGCATCTCTAATCTTTAAGGATGTGTAAGGCATCTAAGGTAAGAGTAGGCAAGATGATCGATATTATTTGACGGCAGGGAACCAAAGATAAGGGTAGTCCTATAAGGTCATACACAGTGAACACCCGGGTGGGTATGCACCTTGAGAGACAATGACGAAGGTGTCTGTAAATCATTGGTCTCGCCAACATTGTAGATCATGGTCTCATGGAGAGATGGAGTTTTTAGTCAAGGACTTGCACTATGACAATGTTGATTGATATGATTCTATATAGATGGGATTACCAATGTGTTTCTTCTTATGAGAAATTCTTTAGATTGAGAATAACCAAGTACCATTTAAATACATCCCTAGTTAAGAGGGAGTGTTGAATAAAAGTGTAACTAGGTTCAATATTTATCAATGCAATTTGTCCCTTTGTACTTGTCAATAAAAAGAAATATTATCTTTATAAAATTCTATGTTGAGTTTCGTGCTCATTCCATAGGTCTAGGAAAGTCAAAGAGTCAATATTATGTTCAAGAGTTCTTAATGGCCATTTATGTAATGTACATGTGTCAACCTAGTGTCATGAAGTCATCCAAGACAAACACCATTCTTCAACAAAGAAGACTACAGGCAAAATCATGAAGAGAACATCATGTCAGCCTGTAAAAATGAATCAAAGAACTTAAAGATGACATGTAGACTCATACAAATGACACAACACTTCACTTGTTCAAGTAAACTCAATTATGGGGTACAAACTACTATAAATACGCAACTAGTGTATCCGCAAAACTACACAACAAAATTTCCAACATCTCTGAAATTTCGTATGTGGTGCATGACTGTAATTTCGGAGGGGTGCATGACTAAAAATTGGATGGGTACATCGATGCAAGAATAATATACATCACATTTGTATAAGATGATTCAGTGAATAAAAGGGATTGTAATCCACATTATAGGAGGGTATCAATTCAGAGTCATCTACAATCTTGGAAAAGGACCAATATTCGAATTCACCATGATTGTTGGACATTTATAGGATGTGATCCTCACAGTTAGGATGGAAAACAATGAAGAGATTACATATGTATACCATAGAAGTATAATTCCTGGCACGGGTGAAAGGAGAAAGTTATCAGATCTACGTTTTAGAATAGAATCATAATATTGACATCCGTTATGAACAACTCTCACAAAGACAAACACTATATCAGGATACAAATTATCTCGATGCAATACTCTATCAACATATTTTATATAGTCATGATCATAAACCCTCCGAAGATAAGGTCATTATGAAGAATGATATGATGACCTTGTAGATACAATGAATATCTCTATGGAAATGCAGCAGTCACGTTCTCGGTAAGCGCAACAATGATCTAGATGAAGGAGCACTAATGGTGGAGTAATGATCTAGATGAAGAAGCAGTTTTTGTACAACTAATATGATTATCTTAGTAGTGGCTTCAAAGAGGATTTGTGTCTTGGTCTTGGAGTGGAATAGTATGTCAAGGGTCAAGGTCTTGGTATTCATCAATTCGAATCTATATAAGAAGAATTTTTTGCGGGTTTTCCTCTCTAAGAGGGAGAGGTTTTGACCCTGGAAGAAAGCTAATATTGTGTTCTTTTCTCTTTGTTTTGGTAGAAGTTTGATGAAGGAAACACACACACTAATAATAAGAATAATATCACGTTAAGTTAAATTGTAAAATCAGTTCACAAATTGTTATCAAGTCTAGAAGAACCCTACTAATACTAAATGCCCTTGATTCTTCAACACATTAGTCCTTGTTTCACAATAATGCCGTCCAAATATCTTTCTCTCCCTCTCTTTGGACTAATACTTTGTCCTTATACACCTCCCACTATTCTTCTCTGTCTCTGTCTCCCTTTCACTCTTTCCTCATCTCTCATTCTCTTCCACCACCTCCTTAACTCTTACTCACTCAAATGCAAAATATCTTCTCCATCTCTCCTCCCTCTCCCTCTATCTTCCTCTCTCCCCTCAATTCCTCCTACACAAAAACAACCCCTCCAAATTTTTCTCTCTCCTCCTTCATGTCTCTCCTAGAACAATCTTTGTCACTCTCCCTTCCCCACCCTCTTTCCCTATTGCTCTAAAAATTTCAGATCGCACTCTCTCTTCCCCTCTTTGCCCATGACTCACCTAATCATTCTTCTTCACTCCCTACTTTTTCTTTCTCTCCCATTCTCTCTCACATTATCCCCCTTGGCTTATCTATGCACCCCTTTCTCGCCTAACCTATGAGTCCACAATTTCATGTGTCAAAGTCCCTAGTTGTAGGTTCCTACTATGAGGAACAATTTTTAGTGTTAGGAATGCGCATATGATTTTTTTAATTTAAATATTTTGTTTTGGTGGGCAGATTACATGCATGATGATTTGATTACCTGGAATATATGTTTTAGATAAAAAAGCATGGTGGATTGTGCTACGAATACATGAAAACATCATTTTTTGAGTATATATTTGTGTGTGTGTGTGTGTGTGTGTGTGTTTGTGTGTGTGTGTTATTTTTCTATAGGCTAGACAAATTCATTGTCCCTGAAACCACAAGCATATATAGAATAATACATGTAAATTCTAAATATATAATTTTAAAGAAAGTAATAACGTTTACTATGTTCGATACATTTTTATGTCGCCATGTATCAAAATATTCAAATATATCCCTTGTTTATTTCTGTTATAATGTTTTTTTGTCATAGCCATTTAAAAACAAATTATATGGTATATTAAAGGACATTAAGACCCACAATCTAAGAAAAAATGATTATTTCATAATGTTAAGGCTCTTTTAGGCTACATCAGTAGCCTTGTAATCTCTAGCATATAACAAATTTCCATTTTTTAAAAAAAATATAAAAGAAAGATTATAAATTTTCAAAAAATAGATATGCACACTGTTTTCTATAACCCTACCATTTTTTTGTATTAGGATTGCATCATTTAAATAATCAAAGGTTGCACTAACAAAAATATATGCATTATAGTTTGCATGAAAAATAGCATATTAATGATAGGAAAACTCAAATTTCACATAACTAGACATGATTTATATGAAGAAAATTTACATATTTGAAAACATAATTCATTTATCTATATTTTTATATTTTAAACCATTTTAAAATTTATTGTATAAGTATATCTAATCATTCCTACAAGTTAATAGATTCTTTTCTTGCCGTCTTCCATTTCCATTACATTTTCATGAGAGACCATCATGGGTGTGTACCCACCCGTATCTATTGAAATATCATCTCGAATACATGAAGAAATTGTGAACACGTGGAAAGAAATAAGGACAAAAGCCTAGCAAGAAAAAACATTGAAGAAAAGGGGTTTGATTACTACATTTCAAACAAGCAACATCTCTATCAAATAAGTATTTTATCACTCAATGCAATATCTACTCATGAAAGTTACGTCGTAAATAAATATAAGAATAAGAATAAGGTCATGGCTAAGCCAAAAACCAAATTGATGAGTATGGCCCCTTTTGGTTATGGAATGACCAAAATTACTCATAAATATAATTATTAAATACAATTCCACCATATTCATGAATAAAGAAAAAAATGTGTATAAAACATTTGAATCAAATGGGCTCACAATTTCATAAGGATTTGATTACATACCAATTACTGTGCACATATTTTATTATTTATAGAAATATGAAGATTTTATGGAATTTGGGGAAGGTTCTAGAAAATTCTATATAAACAAGTCACACTATCACAACAAATTTCAAAGAGATTAATTAAAAAAACATTAAATGTATATATGTCTAATATTATGGTAATGAAATTTAAATTTTGTTGTCAACCATTAGCCACCAATATCAATTATGGTCAAATACAATAAAGTGTAATAAAATATGATCAAACATTTTTAACTATAGTGAAACATAATCTATTATATTTAATCATAGTAAACGAGATTAACTTTAAAAAAAATAGACAAACATATCTCAAACGCTAACTATAAACATTCATCATCAACCTTAATAAGTTTTCTATTATTATGGTGAATGTCCCCTAATAAGTAAATAAAAAAAAATTAAAAACTTAAAACATATTCAAAATAATTTACCCATAAATTAAAGATAAGCAACCATAAATTTTAAGCAACCAAACATAATCAACGTACTATAAACCACACCCAATTTATTCTTATTACAAAGAAAATAACTAGCAATTGTCCCAAAAGGTACAAAGAGAGGCCGATAGGATTATTAAATTAGAATTGTTGAATTTCTCTAGAAGAGATGTTGGTTCAAGTGAATTATTAGGTAGTATAAGAGGACCCCGAGTTTAAATATGGGTTACTAAAACCCTCTTATAAGATCACACTCTTTTGAAATTGATTACCCATAAATTAACCACAACACTCAAAATAAACAGATCTAAACCAACAAATATGACGATATGGGCGTGGCTTAAACCATGAAACCACCAAAATCATGGAATATAATAATTATAAGAATTTGCATCTCTTTTTAGTGTAAAATTACCTTAAGTTAAAAAAAAGATAAAGTCAACACGTTCACAACCTCTGGCTTTGTAGCATGAAGAGCATTTCAACACGTTCACAACCTCTGCCTTTGTAACATGAAGAGAATTTATTAAATGAGGCGAGACTAAATAATCTGAACAATGCCATGAAATGGAATGGAATGCAAATGAAGACTCGGCTGTATTGCCGTGTAAAGCATTACCTTTTACTTATTTACAGACTTGAGCTTCACCGCAAGAAATACGAGTAGGAGCAAATTCTTCACCCTTTGCTTTCACATCATCGTCCTGTAGCAAACAGAGCTCTTTCATTTAACATCAAACATGTGAACCCAGCAGCACCAGCATTATCGTCTTTCTTTTACCAAAAGGAAGATAGTGAAACGAGATATTCACAGCTCGAAATACTGAAATAAGAAGGGACAACAACAAATTTAAATCTTTTATCAACATAAAATTAGAGAATGTTGAAGAGTCGGATGACAAATTTAAATCTTTTATCAACATAAAATTAGAGAATGTTGAAGAGTCAGATGGAGTAAACATGTTGACAGCCTCTGGGTTTTCGAAATGTAGGGCGTTTCTGCACATCAAGAAACCCTCGCGAGTTGACAACAATACCTCACATGGAGAAACCTTGACAACAATACCTCACATGGAGAAACCCTCGCCTCGCCAGACAATAATTTCACCTTAACTATAGTACCCATGTTCTCTGAATTGACCCCAAAAACTTTTCTGCAAGCTTTTCAAGATACCAGTTTTGGGCAAAATGCATAGAACTTCACCTTTATTTTTTAAGATTTCAATTCTAGGGAAAATAAATTAGAAAATAACTTAGAAGGCACAGTTTTATTATAGATGTTTAAATTTTTTTCACCATATCTACTCTTGGATGTTCTAAAATAAAAATGGGCCAAACTCCAATGGTGTTTATGTAACTTGTAAAAAAAATGAATTACTGAAAAGTTCAATATTGTTGGTGCTGCGGCTTCTGTACATGTAATCACCATCGAATTATTTCTTAAAAGACCAGGAAAATAAAGAAATGGAACACAGACACTAAGGGTTTCAATACAGAACAGATACAAAATCTCTTTGAATGACCTCTAGGAAAGCAAACCTGTCATGAAGGACCATGGACCGAGGGGATTGAAAACATCTGGGAAAGAGCTCCTGATATAGAAATGGTTTTTTTGTGATCAATTTTCTGATCAAACCATCTATTTGATTAATTGAAATGGCCCAAATTGCGCAAGCATGCAATTGATGATAAATTATCTGTCCCAAAAGAATAGGAAACCCCTCGCAGACTTCTGATGTTCTGGGTGTTTCTTATTTCTTTGGCAATTTCCTTGGAAAGCAGCTTTCAACCTCAGTAAGTTTTGAGCAGATGGCATTTTAACATCGGTTAACTATATTCTCGGCCTCCAAGAAACAACAGTTCCCTTATGGGGCAATAGCTAATGGAACTCTTTCAATAAACCACTTCATGACTTAAACATAAGAACAATCGCTTTGTGAGTATGTAATTGTTACAAAAACGCGAGCAAATTCTTCACAATCCTAATTCAAGAATCAGGAGCTACCCTTCTACCCTTTGCTCAGTCTTCAATCAATTCTTCAAACGAAGACTAACATTTCCCTGCACACGAGTAAGATTTTGAGATTAATTACAACATTGTCATCCTTCTATTTATCAATTCCAAACCCTCCTGCCAACAAAACAATTTACCCCAAAAAACCTGTCAATTAAAAAAATACAACTAAATTTCAAATGGAGATATCTCTCTCACAGAATTTCTGATCTTAGCCCAACTGTCGACCTTTACAGACAACCGCATAATCCCTTTGTTTCTACAAACTTGCCAAAGGAGATTTTCTGTCAAATACATAGTGCAAAAAAGGGGCTTCCTGAATATGCTTGACAATCTGCTAGAACAAGCAATAAAACAAAGAGCAAAAGTCAGAATTTCACTAGCGGGATATATACAAAATGATGATCTTCCTAATTTCTGCCAGAGAATTTGAAAACCAATTAATTATATTTCATCAGATTTCATCTACAAATAAAAACCCATCATTATACTTGCATCAAAAAGGAGAAAGCCATCAAGAATATTGCATCAAAATCTTCGAGAAGTTACAAAATATTAGATTTTCATATAATGTTATTAGCGTACCTCGATTACTGAATCTCTCATCCATTCTTCGAGCTTCTCAGAGGTAACTGGCGGACAGGCTTTCATTTCCTCGGCACATGTTAGCTCATCTACACAGATGGGCAATCAATCATCCCTGTAATGTGTAAGAACTGCCTGTAAACTCGACATTGCTTAAAAAATCTTCAAGCTGCTAGTTTTGGGCAAAATGCACAAAACTTCACCTTAAATTTTTTAAGATTTCAATTCCAGGGAAAATAAATTACAAAATAACTTAAAAGGCACAATTTTATTATAGATTTCAATCTAAGTTACCAGAAAACGGATACGGGAACGGATACGGGTACGGGGTTTGAAACGGATACGGCAAATTTTCAAAAAATCTGGATACGATACGGCAGGAAACGGCACATAATATATATATATATATATATATATATTTATTATATATTTATAATAAAAAATTCATATTTCAAAATTCAGAATCTAATTTCTATACAATGCATTACTACATCTAAGCGGCAAAGTCCAAACTATTCTCACCATAGTTTATTAGGATCAATAACGTTATTAAAGCGAAAGGGTATTAGAGATTTTATAATTTTTTCAATAAAGAAAGGTTTAGTTTAATTTATACATGAAATAGATTTTCCCATGAATTTATTAAAATCTAGAAATATGATTTCATCAACACTAACGAGATTTTATACTTATAAAAATTATTGTAATATGCATGTTAATTGTATACGTACATGCTTGTCTTACATGCAAAAAAGCATCATAAATACAGACAGAAACTGTAGCTGGTGCTGTAAAGATTCCATTCCACTACCACTCAGTCATGCAAAATCTTGAAGCGGATCTTATCTGAGCACATTCACAGGCGGTTTTTTGTGTATGGATTCGTGATCACGAGACAGAGTGCCAATCTGATTTTATATGTGACTAAGCACTACCAGTACAACTAAATACGATATTTTCCCTAAGTTTACTGCACAGGACAGAGAGTGGCTGTTCTGGCCTTTTTTTAAAGCAGTTTTCAACTTTGGTGAGGATTTTGTTGCGTTGAAAAAGCGAACGAATCTATCGATAAAGGCGTCCTTTTATCTCTGGTTTCCCTCCACGTACGGATGCCGGGGCCACACTCCTTTTGATTCGGGCATCACTTTTTGACCGTTTTGCTCTTCGTTTGACGTTTAAAACCACTGACAGCATTGTATAAAAAACTCTGATACGTATTGCATTTCTGCTGAACGGGAGGGTTTTCCATCAATACGCCTAGAAAACGGATTTTCAAACCCCGAAACGTTTTTGCATCCCGAAAAACGTATTTTGGCCGTTTTTTTGCCGTTTCCGGATCTGAAACGTATCAGAAACGGAAAACGGCGTTTCTGCCCTTAAGGGAGCCGTTTCCGGTAACTTAGATTTCAATTTTAGAGAAATTTGACTCCCGGACAAATAAAATAGGAAAAATACAGACAACCATAAATAGCTATTATTTCCAATACGCAGGGACTCTGTAACTGAGAAAAGCATTCGAACATGAGGTAATCTTTCAGAAAAAACAGGTAACTTCCTGGCCAAGAATCAGCAGAATAATCCGACCTACAGGCATTGAGAATTTTTACCCTCCACGCCATCTGTATATTCGGCTCCATATCATAATTACTCAGCGCTGAAGTACGCGTATTTGAATCGTAGGTTCCGGAAACATGCGGCGCCACCATATCATAATTACTCAGCGCTGAAGTACGTGTATTTGAATCGTAGGTTCCGGAAACGTGCGGCGCCACCTAATGAGGGTTACAGGTACACAACTATTTAATTTTCGCATTTGAATCGTAGGTTCCGGAAACATGCGGCGCCACCATATCATAATTACTCAGCGCTGAAGTACGTGTATTTGAAAATTAGGTTCCGGAAACGTGCGGCGCCACCTAATGAGGGTTACAGGTACCACAACTATTTAATTTTCGCAGACGGTAGGAAACCATGCCAGATGTCAACAGGAAATTGAAAGTGTTGAAGACTTTATTGATGCATAGGAAGGTCTATGGGCCTAAATATAATATTTTATAAAATAATTAAAATAAATTTAAGTACATTATTAGATGTTAATCACATTTTAAGAGATATATATTATTTTATGTATTCAAGTTTCTGTGATCTATAATAAATTAAATAAAATTTTCAGTAGAAAGTACAATAATAAATTTTTGGCTTAGGTATTTAGAACCTACAAATGTGGTTTATGATCAGATAAACTACACTTGTATTTCAGAAAAGTGTAGGCCAAAAATTTCTATTATATGATTTCTACCTAAAATTTTTAGATTAAAATATATATATTAACTTATATTAATATATATATAATCTTATATTACAAAACCACAACAAGCCTTTTGTAAGATAAACAACCCTTTTGTAAAATAAACACAAATTGTCTTGACCATTAAGGCCGAAAATGGATTCTGAGATGATTGACATTCCTGAAAAATATCTGGATATCTTGCTTCAAGAATTTGCGTATGATCCGGTTCGACTACCGCTCACAGAAGACCCAGCTCAGGTTCTATACAACCGGATGACGTTGGAGACTATTTGGGAGGCCAAGAACGAGGCAGTTGATCCATTTACCCGGCTGCCCTTAGACATTAGCAATGTCATTCCCCAAGCTGCGCTGGGACAAGAAATGCAACGATACATAGTAAATAACTCAAGCCTAACCCTAACGCTAGATGTCATTTCAGACTATACTCAAGCCTTAAGCGAAGCAGAGATGACAATTTTCATGAAGGGATTGGTTTCCGATTATGAACGGCTTGTAAATGTTGAGGAGGAAAAGAGAGGCCTGGAAGCAGGAGATTGTCCGAAAGACTTGTGGCAGAAAGGAAGGAAAGACTTGCGGGCTGAGCATTATTGGAAAGTTATGCGGCAGAAATTTAAAGATTGCTGGAAAGTGTTGTGGCAGAAATTCAATTTTCTCCGTCTTTATTGCCAATACCGGAGGGAAAACAGGGTTGTGTTCTGTTCAATAGGAGGATACGAATACTTGTTGCAGGTGTTAAATGGACGGTTTTCTCTTTTATGCTCTCACCAGTTCTCTTCAGGTGATATTTTGAAAGAATTGTGCAAGATCGTGGATGTCATTGGTTTGAAGGATACCAATTTTCCTCCACAGCTTTTCCTCTCGATTGCTACCGCTCTGTGTTCACTTGTATCGCGATGCGATCAAGAGAAAATACAGGGCATGATTTTAAGAATTTGTCGTGGGATGTTTTACGACTTTAACATTGAAATTCTATCTACGTCTAGGCTCGATCTTTTCTGCTCTTTGACAGTCCACATCACTCTCCGTACGTTAGGGCGTGAGAATCTCAGCGATATAGCCAATGAAGACCTCTACAACGGAATGGCAATCCTAAAGGCTGCCTGGATGAAATATCGAATGAGTTGCAGCAAACTCAGAGTCTAAATATGTCGGCGTTCTAGTTGATTCAGTAATTCTTTGCATCTCGCGTTTGGATTACCTGCACCAAGCAGCAATAACTGATAAATTTAGGTGCAGAATGGTGAAGAATAGGAATGAAGATGATGAAGCGAAGACTGTTGATCTAATTAGTGTAGCACTTGAAGGAGGGCTCTGGTTAATTAATTCGATACTCACATCCACGTCTCATGAAGGAGAAAATGAGTTTTTCTCGGAGTTGAAGAAAACACTGCAAGAATCAGATATAGTAACACAAGTTGTCCGAATGATAGAACTTGTGCTTGCCGGTTTGAAAAGGATGGCATCGTCTCATTTGCATTTTGGTATAAATATTATGGTTGCACTTCTCAAGGAAGAAGGCTCTGAAGGAAGAGACGATGTTGTACGAGTTGTTGGCGATTTTCTTGGAAGCAATATGGTGGATGAGTATGATTCATGCGTTAAGTTGTTGCTGCAGGAGTTTATGCACAATGTCCATGCATCTGAGCAGACATAGGGCAATTGCATGAAGTGATATATTTGCAGTGGAAGTTGTCGGATATCAATGACGTGCACACATAAAAGTTTCATGTATAAAAAATATTAATACTTTTACATTTAATAACCCTAACATGTTTATCAGATTAGAAACTAGATTTACAATAGCTGTACTTATGGATATTGTTGTTGTAAGGTTCACTTATCGTGATGTCAGGTCCATAACACCATTACATTTAGTGCCAGCTAGGGTATACGCGGGTGCATGATGTAATTTGCATCTCCAGTCCCGTAAGTATCTTTTCTTCAACAAATATTGTATGCCAAAACAAGATTCTTTTATTTAAAATGCAGACAAATGCTTTCTAAAATGTTAATTCATTGTTTCAATCATTATGTTTTGGAGATCCAATACGGTTAATTTCACGGAGGACAATGTTGATCACAAAATTAAATTGATATATTATTTATCTTATTATTATTATATAAATAATAATATTATATATATATATATATATTATATCTCAAATACAAATCTAATATAATTTTAATCATCCATTTTCATATTTTTTAATAATAGTTAATTTAATAAGAAATTTAGACTTCTGTGATTCATAACATTGTTTAGAGAGTTTTCGGCCAAATCACATAGAGAATAATCTGTGGAAGCGTTTCACTTGTCTTGACGATGAACCACACGGGTTGGTTCGAAACTCGTAGATAGATTATTCTCTATGTGATTTCGCGGAAAACTCTCTAAACAATAGTTACATTTGTTATTTCAAAATTCAGAAAATATTATTTTTCATTTTTCCAACATTTTATTAATCAATTGATACACATGCTTTAGTTTTTTTTAACATTTTATTGATTCATATATATAAATATTTGGAATTTTTTTAAATTATTTTTATATTTATATTCATATTGACATATTTTCTATAAATCTTAATATTAAAAATTCTTTACAGCTCAAATCTCACTTTCTTCATTTGTTGGTGCAAGTCTTCTATATTTATAGGTTGTCTAACCATGTCTACCTTTTATTGATTTCTCAATTTAACATTGGCTGGAGATTCTGTACGGAGATCGGCAGATCGTAGCCTCCCCATCGTAACGACGACCTACTTTTACTGATCTAAACTAGGTTTCATTATCGGTCACTAGGGTATGGGCGACTATGAAATGACTAGATAATCTAATTTAGGAGAAATTTCACAATCATATGTCTAGTGATGTGGGTAAGGAGCATGGCTTCTACCCACTTGGTAAAGTAATCTGTGGCTATGAGAACTTATGGCCATTTGTAGAGGCTAGACGTATGGTTTCTATCAAGTCTCAACCCCACAATGAGAATAGTCAAAGGGGTTCTATGGTAATGAAATCATAAGGGGGGACATGGTCTAAATTAGTGTGGCATTGGCATGTACGAGATTTCTTTACATCTCTTTTCACATTTTCACTGGTGCCACATGTAATCTTATGTTTTATGCCTTTCATCATCAATATTTTGTTGTAATATATCTCTATAATAAAAAATTATCTCTTCAGGACTCCACTTATTGAAAATATCATTGATGTTTTCATCATGTGTGTTGTCTTCCACCTTTGTTTCTGCATCTTTTTTATATAGTTTATTAATGCACGGTGTTGCAAGCCTTGCTTCAAGGAACTTTAACTCTTCTTCACAATATTCTTGCTTAACTGCATGCTGGAAATCAATGTTAGGATTAAAAATATTTGTAGAGCCATGATAGTTATGTTCCTTATTCTCTTCTTTTGTCACTTTGTGCCTCAAAGAGGTTTTCTTCCACTTGGCTTTCAGTCTCAAGTGAGGTTCTCTCACCAAATAGCATCATTTCAATCTCATGTTCTTGTTGCACCATTTGCAACCATTCATCATTAGGAAACATGATTTCATCAAACTGAACATCAACAAATTGAATTGTTGGATTCACCATAATGTTTGTTGCTCCAATGGCAGTTGATTGTCATCAAGAACCTATATTGCTCCATTCATCAAATCTTCATCCATTAGTGGATGTGCACGATGGGGTTCACAAGCATCTATGTGCTCCTTCTTTTCTTCTTCTGCATACTCGTTATATTCATCATCCACTTGTAGCTAAGCACAATGGGATTCATGAACATCTGTGTCTTCTTTCTATGCCTCTTCTGCAAATTATTTACATTCACCGTACACTTGTTGTTGAGTGCACTGAGATTCACCAAACTATTTACCTTCGACTATATTACTCATCCTTAGACCAAAAAACCTCTCAAGGGTATCCAAAGCCAAGCTTGGCTGACATTGCATTTGTGATGAGTGGTACAATGTTGTCATCTACAAATTCTTTTATGCATTTCAATGAGAAGGCATTCTTTTTCCTTTTTTATTTCTGAATCTTTCAAAAAATCTTCACACGTCTCTGAATCTTATCCTCAAGCTTTTCCCATTTTTAGCACTAGTACATTGTCACCCAGTAAAACGATGTATATATGTTCTTTATCATCACATCGTTCAATTTATTATAATCAAGACATAACCTAAGAGTACCATCCTTCTTAACGAAAATTATCAACGCACCCCACGATGATACACTTGGCCTAATTTATCCCTTATCAAGAATTTCCTTCAACTGTAACTTCAAATCAACTAACTATGGAGTACTCATCCTATAAGTTTCCTTTGATGCTGGTGCTTGTCTTGGTACGACCTCAATAGAAAATTCCACTTCCCTATGGGGAGGAAACTTTGAAATATCCACTAGAAACATATCCTCAAATTGTTGTAAGACAATGTACGTCTTAAGGATTTCCACATCCTTAACATCCTTACCCTTGTCACTAGAAATATGGGCTGCAAATAGTACACAACTCTTCTTGCAGCTGCGTTTAGTCTGCATAGCTGTAATTATCCTCACAGATGTAGGATTCTTGTCTCCTTGCAAGATTCTCTTTTGCTTATTATCATCTTGGCATTCAATAGCCTTGGCATAACATTCTACTTTGTTTCTATGGAGATAAAACCAATCCATACCCAAAAACATGTTATATTATCCCAATGGAAGCACATTTACATGTGCCTATGTAGGCATACCATTCAACTCAAATGGACAAGCTCTTACCCAATGGTGAACTCTCTTCTTAGTACCTATAGGCAACTACACCAATCAAGATTTTGCATACACTTATTTTCTAAAACCAAACTTATCCACCAATTTAGGATTAACATAACTATAATTTCACCCAAGGTCAATCAAAATAGAAACAACTGAATCACAAAGATTACCTTCCATCTCAATAATAGATGCCTAGTTATTCTCCTGCTTGCTGTCCACAACTACATAAATCTAAGGAGTCCTATGACCATGATCCCCAACTGTCTATGCCTCCTTAGGTCTATATATGTGAGGCTTGCCACCCTGGTACAATGGAAAATAATTCTTGTAATGATCATTTATGCAAATCCAATACTACAACAGTCCTCTATCGTCACCTCTATTTTGTGGCTCTCTAGGATGTGGCCCATGTCTCTTCTCAATTCCATTAAACTTACTTTAAGGAACAACATTCTCTTTCTCACATGCATCTTGAGGTCTTTCCCTCTTTGGTGCCACTTCCCCTTAAATTTCTCATTACCCTTCAAATTACACTTAGGCTCCTTTTTATGGTTTTATTGCTCATAACAATGCTTAAGTTTCCTGATGGCTACCTCCAGTGACCGAGGCTCACTGATGAACCTTTGAATCTTTGATTTCTCATCCGTGAGCTAAGGAACATACCTCAAAAACCCTAGAAACTTCTTATTATTCTCATCATATTTCATAAAACCCATCTGCAACTCATAAATCACCTTAGCTTTGTCATCATAATACCTTTCAAGTAGGTAGTTCTTCTTGAAGATTCTCTCAAACTCATCCCAAATCAACTCTTCTTCTAAAATTCCTTTGACATTATTCACATCTTCCCACAAGATATATGATTTCCCTTTAAGACTGAAAGTAACTATCTTGGCTTTGATGTTCTTTGAATAGTTATTCAATCTGAAGAATTTATTCATCCCAAGAAACCACACCTCTACATCCTCTAACTTCTTCATCTCTCCATCAAATGTAGGGGTCTTGAATTTCTTGAACTCCTCAGGAAAGTACTCACTTCACCTTCAAGGATGATGGCGATGATGTCTCTAGGATGATGAACTAAAATGAAAACTATATAGATCAGCCATGCTGTTAGGCGTATCCAAGTATTTTCCACCTTTGATTGTGTCCCCTCTATCTGACTTGTATCCTAATCGAGACTTGCTACCAGATGCCACATTAGTCTTCTCTTCCTATTCTTGGCTAATCCTTAGTTGTCCTTGTCTTTTCATGTATGAAAAAATATAAAGGATCATTGCATTAACATCTGATTTCTTTTCTTAAGCCATTGTTATTATTTTCTGAGGCTTAACCAACCTCTTATTATCTTCCTAGCAATTTTTTACCTCTACCCTAGAACTCCTCAATGTTTCTGTTATATGAAGAGAATACTCATCTCCTTGCTACCCTACTGATCTTTAGGGAGATTCACGTGAATTTTATTCCACCATTTTTCTCGTCATCCTTGATTCTTTTCTTCCTACAACAATGCCATGTCAAATAAACCAAATAGATACCATAATCAAAATCATACCCCAATGACGTTCAGGGGAGGCTTATCTCATTTGAAAATTCAGCCCATAGTAACACAATACATATATAATCATGATCATATTAATATTCCAACATCATGCATGACAATACCAAATACATACCATAACCTCATGAAAGACAACCATAACCTTGATAATGCATGCATAAACACATACATCTAGCCCATCTGGTGCAAGTATTGAACCTTGCTTTGATACCACTCTGTAATGCCACCTCCGACATTTACCCACTTTCATTAGCCTATCGGGGTAGACATTAGAAGAGGGCTACTATGACATGAATAAACTCCTTAAGCAGAATTAAAGAAGTGAAATTGATGGACCAAAACTTTGTTGACCTTCCTTAGGAGCTACAGGACACCTAGGAACCAACCCACCACTCCAAGTGCCAAAACCCTAAGCCAACTTGAATGTTGAGTGAGTTGGACATCTGATCACTTGAACGAAAATGAAAGTGAGTGACTATAAGCATCTAGTCGCATGGATGAACCTACCTCCAAGCAAGTGCAGTCTAAACTACATAGTTATATACGCGTGACTCTGAAATCTCAGCCACTTGTTTAGGGCTACGATCCATACCTCTGCCCATAACTTGATCAAAATTTCCAAAATAATAAATGAGACATGGACAAAGATTTTAACACAAAAATTAGAGATAGACTTGACGTGACATGGTCTAGCCATGAAACTCATCCTATCAAATACATGGTGAACATGAAATCTATAGGTCATGAATGCATACTTGAACATAAATATCTTAAAATTATCATAGAATCATAAACTAGGTCTAGTTACCTCCCATAATAGTTTTCATAACATCTATTATGTCATGCATTCAATAACCATTTGTTTTCCAAACAAATATGATAATATCCATGATTATAATCTGTCATAAAACCATGCATATAAAAAACATTTAACCAAATAAATAACAATGATAGAACATTCATTAAAGCCACATAATAACAATTACATTTACTCATAAAATACAAGAGGAAACTCTTATTAACATATGGAAAAGGAAACCATGTCACGGACATGCATGTACCACCTAACCATTGATTTCAACCAAATCTCTCATTCAACAAATCATCCTTGTGCCATAATCTAAGCATGAATGTGGGATCTCATGGGATAAACCAATCCATAAAAAGCAAAGAGAATCTAGAGGTTAAATCACCTCCACCCTCACCCTACTGTGATCTCACCTAAACCTATCTCGAGATCACGAAACTAAAAAAAACTTGTATTCCTTTGAATTCCTTCACCATCCCTTGAGGAATTTTCCTGTCTCCACCCACTTGTTGAGGGCTTCCCAGAGAAAACCATCTCCACCCACAACCCTTGGGATTTTCCTGAGTCCACTACACCTGTATCCAAAACGTTTTGGAAATCAAAAGCTCAACCAAGACTAAATCTCATCACACCATGACTATCTAGTAACAGAAATGCAAGGCTGAAACCATTGTCCAACTAAGAAAGACATATGCCACTGATAGCAAATGAGCTAAATACACAGATGCATGTACCATGGATTCCAAAACCAACTGGAAAATAATATTTGTAACCTGATACCCGCAAGTATTCCCACTGAAGTTGCTTGATCCAACTTTCCATTGCTTGATCCTTGCTTTCCTTTTCTTTCTTGTCCTTCCTTTCCTCTTCTTGTCCCTTTTTTCTTGCTTTCTTTCTTTCTCCTCTTGGTTCTCGTTTACTGCCTTGAAACAAATTCCAAAACTCAACTCTCAGAAACACCCCAAATTGATGCTTTCACATTGTATTATTATTGTTGCCTCTAATTTCTTTATTTTTCCTACATTTTCCTTCAATTTTTTCCTCACATGAAACACGTGACCTTTCACCTTCCTTTTCTCCTAACTTCCTCTATTTCTTTATAAACAAAATTCGTATAACTCCTTTTGACAATGCCTTTACTAATTTACCCTTACCCATATTAAACAACAAGTGATTTCCACTAGGATACTTTTCCCAAGATTCAACTTGGAATACATGTCCCATGACCTTGGTATTCTTTTTCCTTTATTAACTTTATTACATGAACTTTTAACCTGGGGTTGTCACACATCCCCCTTTCTCTCTCTCGATCTCTCGATATATATATATATATATATATATATATAGATATATCTTTCCCAACCATTGGTTATCTCTCTCTCTATATCTCTCTTATTCCTCTTCATTTGTCTCTTTCGTCCTTCCTCTCTCTCCATCTTTACCGCTGACCCTCTATATTTTCATGTATGTGCCTCTCTCTCTTCTCACCTCTCTCTCATCCTCTAACTCCCACCTCCATACTTTCCTCCATCTGCATCTCTTTGTTATTCTATATGTACCACTCACTCCCTCATTCACTCTCTCTCCCCCATCTCTCTCACTCTCTCTCTCATCTTCCCCTCTCCCCCCCTCTAGATTTATGTATATCTCTTTGTAACCACACTTCTCCTTCTCTCTCTCCTGCTCACTTCTCCTCTCTCGTTCTCTCATTTTCTACTTTCTCTCTCTCTCTCTCCCTACCACTTTTCTATCTCTCTATCCCTCCCTCCATTCACTATGTTAAACAAAAGTGTAACTATGTTCAGTATTTATCAATCTAATTTTGATCATTTTACTTGTCAAGAAAAATAAATATTATTTCTATAAAATTATATGAATAAATTTCTTTCTCATTTCATAGGTCTAGGAAATTCAAAGAGTCAATATTATGTTAAATATCTCTTTATGAGCATTTATTCATTGCACATGGGCCAACCAAGTGTCAAGAAGCCCTTCAAGACAAGCACTATTGTTCAACAAAGAAGATTACAAGAAAAACAATGAAGAGAGCATCATGCCGGTCTGCGAAAATGAATTAAACAACTAAAAGGTGACATGTTGCCTCATATAAATTACAGAATGCTTCACTTGTTCAAGTTGGCTCAACCATGGAGGACGAACAACTATAAATACTGAGCTAAGGTAGCTACAAAACTACACAACATAATTTTGGACATCTCTGAAATTTCTTATGTGGCGCACGACTATAATTTTTTATGGGGTCATGACTGCAAGGACATCTATAGGTTGGATGGGTCAACAAGGTTCATTGCATGAGGAAAGAGGATAGACATAATACTCTAAGTAGTTGAAGTCGTTAAACATATTAGTAAGTCTCCTATGAATTTATGGAAAGTGATGCTCATGAAAGATCCCGTCACATAGGAATATTGGAGACATAAAAGTGATGTAGGTGATAAACTCATTCTCTAAATATGCAATGAATAATTTCACTTGGAGTCTATTCTTCTTGAGAGTAAAAATGGATGTTGGATATCTTGATAAGATCCCATTTACAAGACCTTGGAAGGAAAATAATCATCATCATTCTAATTGATAGTTAAGGAAAAAAATGTTGATGAACAAGAAGGTTACCTAATTCAACAATTTGTGGTCCCTATGCTATATAGAGAAAGAAAAGTTGATGGTAAAAATATTGAAGGTTAAAAGAACTCAACCATGTTTACAAAGGAAAGTGAAGGTTGGTCCTCAAAGAAGATAGAATAAGTATAGCTAAGATTCAATGTTATAAAAAGATTTTGGAAGCTCATATCATTGAAATATGGAGGAAGATGAAGAAAAGGGCCAAGGAAAGAGGGAGTAACAAATCTCTCCTATGAGTAAGATAATATCCCTCACAAAAGGGTCCTATCATAAGCTCCTAAATATTGTGATATAAGATATGACAATGATAATAAGATGCATCACCAAATCATGGAAGCATTAGAAACAAGAGTTTGTTACATCACAATGATAATAATAAAGGAAAAAATCCATCAAAGACAAACATGTATGGTATATAGCTCTCGGGAACCGCAATGAACATTGGAGAAAAGAAAGGAGTCATGTAAGGCTCATCATACATCAAGTCAAAAAGGAAACATCTGCGAATTGGGGATATACAAGATCCACAAAATTATCTAATGGAATCATCATCGAAGGGTTCTCTAATATAGAAAGGAATTAGGAATTTCAACAAGAATTTGATCCTATGTAATCCATGAGATAATGACATGACAACATAAAGAATGTCAGCGAATTGAAGATCTCTTCAATCAAGGAAGTTGCTAGAAAAAGCCTCGATGAACTGAAGGTAAAGTAAGGTATGTATGTTTGTGTTTAATATTATAGTGTCATGTTGTATGGTTGCAGGTAATATGGATTTTTTCTTCTATCTTAAGAAGCATGATCAAGAGAAAGAGGATGTCTTCCTCTGAAAATATGCAAGAAGGCATAAGTCACACTAGATGAAATCAACACAATATCTCCTCATATGAAGTATGAGGTGATTGAATATAGTAAAGAAACTCTGATTGAAAGCTAAGGATTATATTGTGAGATATGTAACCATGATGAAGGAAATCAACATCCAAAACACCAAGAATATTTGACTAGGAAATGTCTAATGAAATTCTGAAAAGAATGAGGACCCTTGATAATGGATATCTTTTGGATATGTGACAATATGTGTGCAGGATGATGATACCTGCAAGAATATGATGTGATGAAGAGCCATCTCGTAAGGTATGATTTAATTTAATATCATGTTTTAATTTCTTGAATAATACATAGATGAGCTCATGCAGGGCTACTAGAACAAGACTTGTAAATACAAGTGGAACCAACATTCATGCGCCAAATGGAAACCCCTGAAAGAAGCATTAAGAGAAAAAAAGTAGCCATATGAACAAGGCTCCATATATATACCAAGAAGGCCACTTTCCATGAAGAAAGGAATGACTTGACGGAATAAGAAGGAAAGTGATCGATGATTGTTGCCCTGCAAGGAACAATCTCAACAAAATTTCATGATATCAAGGGGAGAAGTTGATCAAGCAACTGAAGGACTCACAAAGAAATAGTTTCTATTATATAGAAGAGTCCCTAGCTATGAGGGAACTTTGACAGGTCCCTGATGAAGAGGGATATTGAATTCAAATCTGCCCTAATTACAACGGAGTCACAATTGTGTTTTTCCATGTCATGTGTCATGCACTAGACCAGGACTAACAACCGTAAGTCTAGATGAAGGTCGTGAATGGAAATGTAGACACATAATAGACACAACATTCTTGTCTTCACTTGGGAAGAAAGAATGGGTGGATTGGGTAATCATCTAGCATTTGTACTCTTTGAGGATGTGTAAGGCATCAAGGATAAGAGTAGGCAAGAGGATCGATATTCTTTGAGGGCAGGAAACAAAAGATATGAGTAGTCCTATCAGGTCATATTCAGTGAACACTTGGGTGGGTATGCACCTTGAGAGACAATGATGAAGGTGTATGTAAATCACTTGTCTCGCCAACATTGTAGATCATGGTCTCATCGAGAGATGGAGTTGTTAGTCAAGGACTTGCACTATGACAATGTTGATTGATATGATTGTATATAGATGGGATTACCAATGTGTTTCTTCTTATGAGAAATTATTTAGATTGAGAATAACCAAGTACCATTGAGCCTGAAGTGACTAGTGCTTAGAGGACCTTTTCTTTTAAGGAGTCTGAAAAGGAGAAAAATGGACTTCTTTGGAGATCTAGGCAGAGGGGATTACCAAACCAATCGCAAAACTACAGAATACTTTTTACAGTATGCCAGTCAATCTTCTCGAATGTTGTGTTCAGTGCATTGTGATCGATAGGGTGGCAGACACGACTTTCTAAGGATAAAGGATGTAGCCTATTGTAGTCTCCCAAAATATACTCGACGATACGTGGGAGCACAAGTCTGTACTGGCACTTGCCGTCTCAGAGTGGAGGAATCACCCAACAAAGAATGAAAAAAACAGGTACCAGGTTTTACGACACCAGAATACGTCTCTAGCCTAGACCTCTAGATGTTGTGTGTTAGGTTCCAAACCGTTGTTAGATTCATTAAATTTATTTTAAGTTGATCTTGCTTAAAACTTTGCCTTTCAGGTTCACCACGTGATGTGTATACAATTCCTAAAATGAAGTCTAAGATGATAAATAAATGTTATATTTTCTTTAGGAAATGAAAATCCTAGCTACTAAGGAAAGAAAGTTAAGAATCTTTCAGCAAAGAGCACAGAGCACACGCTAAATGCACTGTCCTAAATCAAACCAAGCAGTCTAAATGCAAATGCACATGCATGTATTTGTTTTTAGCCTTCTTAATGTATGAATGATGATAAGAAAGCTAAGTGCAAATCTGAATTATTTTCAAAGCGACAATAATCAACAAATTTCTTTTCAAAATGAAGTGAAGGTAGGAGAGACACTTTGCGATTTCGAAATGAAAATTGCTTTTCAACACTTTAAAAACTACTAATTCAAATCATATGCAATAGTAACGGTATAATTAACTATCAAGAACAATGGGATTGTCTTCTAAAACTGAAAACAATAGTTATGACACTTTCAGATCAAGAAACGACAGTTCGACTATGCTACTGTTTTGCAAAAGAGAACTGAAAATGGCGCACAATACATAAAAACACTTAGAACTCTTTGCACTATGGAGGCGGAATAATGTAAGAGAAGGGGGTTTTCACAGAAATACACTGACTAGAGAAAACAAAACTCTTGAATAGGACTGAAAACAATGAGGAAAAATCAAAGTCTGAAGGTAAAGTTAACCTTCCCTGACCATCGCACCTGTCAGACTGTGAATTCAGTATGTAGCGCACCTACTGCACTCGGGAAGTGCGATGCATACAGATTGCATTGAAGGCAGGGTGTGATGGTACCAATGCGAGAATTTGAATGAGTTTTTACTCACAAATTGCAATTCAGTTCAGGGTTTTAGGCCGAGTAAGTGATGTTCAGTATATGTAAATCACAGGGGTAGATCTAAGGAGGTTACTAGAGCCACCACTTAGGGAAATTAGAGTGTTTGCAGATCGATTGTTTAATTCATAAACAAAAAGACTGAAGCAGCATTGATCTACTTTGCATTTGTATAACAAATGCAGTTTGAAGGCTAGCTGGCTTGACTTCAGGCTCCGGTTGTAAGTTTATAAAAGAAACAAAGATAGGCTAACAAACAATCTAGTCGCTCCCTAGTGGAGTCGCCATTTTGTTACCGGGAATAGTGTCCACTCGGATGTTGCTAGTCCCACTAAGATTGGTAACTATCTTAGAAACAAACAAGTAAAGTCTACTTTCATTTTCCTTTATGAAAATAGACAAGAGTGGAACAAAGGAGACCAACCTTAGTCTTGCACTTGTTTTTTTTCATTTGATTCCTCTCCTTCCTGATAGAGCTTTACCGCTTCTTTCTTCATCTGCCCAGCTTCAAAGGGCACCTATGGAATCACAACAACATACTACTATCGGAGAATAAAGATATATATTCATAAATAACACAGGACCAGATGTGTGTTAACCATACAAATGCATATATAAGTAAACATACAAGAATATGGAGGAAAACTTGAATAGCTTTATTAAGATGAAAAGTAGCAAGAGGATTACAACCATATGTTCTGACCCAGCATCACCCTCCAGCTAGAAAGCCCTTCTTCACCTCAAGTAAAGCTTCGATCACCCAACACTATGAATATACACCAGAAAACCAACAACACTTCTCTACAAGATACAAGATTCCAGCCTCTGGATCTCTATGATGAGGGATCCATGTATAGATGATTGTAGGGAGGTGAGTCATCTTTTGGGGTTCTGATTAGTGTCCTCTCTCTGATAGTTCCTGCTTCCACTTGGAGAATGATGATCTCTTACTCATCCCTGGTCGAAAACAGAGAGGCAAGTTTCAGAGGGGAAGCTTCTGGAAGATTCCATGATCTTCCACCTTGCATTTTGTCCCTACCATTTGTCCATTCCCAACCATCGCATCCTATAGAGGAGCCATTTAGTATGCATCACACCCTATACACTGGGAAGGTGATATGCATCGTACCCTCTGCACTGGGTTTTCAGTATGGTCCAGTTTTGACCATTTATGAGCAGTTTGTAGTGGAGAACTTCTGGGAGATGATGTAATCAGTTGAACTTGTTATTTTAGGTAGTGAAGCAACACTTTTAGGGACTTAGGAGCCCTTAGTTTATGGACATTTATGATTGGGGTTGAAGTGCCCAAAAATTTCTATAACATTGTGGGCATACAGAAAAACATGGAGAAACACTACGGGTTATTCACCATATCAGCTAGTATTTGGAAAGGAACCCATCTTTCCAATAAAATTCAAAATACAAACCTGAGAATAGCACAATAAGTTGGTCTAGATTTAAATGAGGCCCATGTTAATAGACTAAAGCAAATCAATGAGTTGGATGAAATCAGGCTCTTCGCTCTTCAACATACCGCATTAATCCAACAATAGAGAGCCAAATGGCATGACACCCTAATCAAAATGAAAGTCTTCTGCGAAGGAGATTGGACGCTCTTTTACGATTCCAGGTTTTAGGATTTTCCGGGGAAACTTTAGACTCACTGGATGGGACCATATGAAATCTAGAAGGTGCATGATAATGGCACCATTACTTTAACCACCATTGGTAGATCTGGACACACCTTTAAAGAAAATGGCCACCAAGTTCGATTGCACCGCAAACCACTTAATTGGGAATCCTTTTACCAGTAACTTCGGGAAGACTCCAACATGCAGATTTTGCTTGAGGAAGAGAATTATTCCTCACCTTTGGTTCACTAAGTGATTTGATTGCTTTTAAATTTTGTACATAATTCTTTTGTTTTGCTTCTGTAAATTACTTTCTGTACAGATTTCTGCATTTCTGCAACTTCTGCATTTTGTTGTTCCTTTTGGAAGGAACAACATTTTCACTACCTTGCTGTTCCTTTTCAAAGGAACAATGCTTTTGCATTTTGCTGTTCCTTTTCGAAGGAACGACATTTCCACCATTTTGTTGTTCCTTTTCGAAGGAACAACACTTTTGCATTCTACTGTTCCTTTTTGAAGGAACAACATTTTTTCCATTTGCTGTTCCTTTTCAAAGGAACAACATTTTTCCATTTTGTTGTTCCTTTCCGAAGGAACAAAAATTTCGTTGTTTGTTGTTCCTTTCTAAAGGAACAATATTTTTGCATTTTTCTATTCCTTTCCGAAGGAACAATGCTTCCGCCGTTTTGCTGTTCCTTTCCGAAAGAACAACACTTACACGTTTTGTTGTTCCTTTCCTAAGGAAGAACATTTCTACAATTTTCATGTTCCTTTCTGAAGAAACAACAATTTCATTTTCTGTTGTTCCTTTCCAAAAGAACAACACTCTCAGTTTCTGCTGTTCCTTTCCGAAGGAACAACACTTTCATTTTCTGTTGTTCCGAAGGGACAACATTTTCATATTTGTTTGTTTATGCTTGCTTTCTTTGCTATTCCAATTAAGGAAAAACTGTTGTTCCTCTCAAGAAACAATAGTTTCGAGCATGTTTTTTCCTTTTGCTTGCGGTTTTTGTGTGTAAATATTCTTTTTCTATCCCTCTAAAGAAATAGTTGTCGTTCCATCTTGAGAACAACATTTTTGGAGTGCATTTTTTCTTTTTTGTGTGTTTTACCATTTAGATCATTTTTGTGAGTCATGGTCATTTAAGGCACAACTATACATTTATGCAACAATACAAAAACTAGAGGATACTGAAATCAGCAAATTACATAAAATCGTTATCTTTAGAAAAAATTGCTTTGAATTGATAAGAGAAAAGAGGAAAGGACACAACTATTGATCACCTTGCTATCATTATTTTACTAATACCAATATGATTGATTATTCTTATCATGGTGGTTCTTCCTAAATCCCCATAATTCTCTTTGATCATGATTATTGAATATGAATAAGGGCATATTTTTCTCTATTGAGATGTTAAGACTTATTCCACCATCCCTACTCTTAAGGAGTGTTGAACCACCCTCTGTATATAAATAGGAAAAGTGCTATATAAAAGAAAAGAAGAAAAAGAAAAATGTTTATATGATTGCTGACATGATTTTTCAGATAAAGGATAGGGGGTCTCATCAAGAGCCAGCCTACCATGATCATAAGGAAGAAAGTGAAGTGGAATTCCCACTATGGACACTACACTAGGGATATGATCGAAGAGGCACATCAAAAAGATAAGAAGTCCTTGATACAGGAGGTCTCATCACAAGCCGGCCTGCCCACCTTTCCCTCGTTCCTGGTGAATGGAATTATGATTCAGCTGATTACCAAGCGAGCACAATGGCCTCCATTCTGAAATTGCACATCACTTTCCTAGGCATACACAAAGGATTATGGTTCTAAGGGTTAAATAAACAACTTTGTCAAGGTTATGGACACTTGTGGGCAACATAGCGCTGTTTATGGTATTGAAGTCATATTTCTTATACACCAATAGTAACTATAAAACCCTTCTTCTTATATCTTTATGTGGTTCAAATGAGATTATGTATATAACCCTTTCGAACATTTGATACATGAAAATCATTTATCAATCAATTATGATGGCAAAAGTCGATAATGACTGCATAAGAACTTTTATTCATGTCAGCTTTCCTATCCTCCATTTCTCGCATCATATCATGGCATTTCCATATTTATTAACGATTTTATCATACGCCTTGATTTCGGTAATCTGTTTGTCTTTGTAGACATGACATTTCTTTATACGTTGTTCCTTTATTACTCTATACTATGGTAGTTCAGAATGTCACTCCTTTATTTGACGGTCGAGGATGGCCTATCAAATTATACGGGGGTGCCAGTGATCCCCATTATTCGTTGGCATACGTGTGAGCTCATAATTCGAAAGAATTATGACTCAGGAATATCATAGATTAATGGTATTTTGTTTCCCAATATGCATGGCTTGATGTTCCGAAGCCATTTCCATGTTTTTCTCTACAAAAATTAACAATAAGTTCGAAATTTGAACAACTTGCTGTTCCGTCATCTTCTCTATGTTTTCTTAACAATGAGCTAAAAATTTGAACAACCTGCTGGTCAATTGCAGTCTCTGTGTTTTTTACAATGTGCTAAGATGGGAGGAAGATCAATTTGCAGTGAGCCACAGGTCTCCAATGTTGTACGAGAAATCCTAGCAAGGGCAGGATGGATAGCTTATCTTAACCGTTTACAACAATCCAATGAGATGGTGGCAATCGAGTTTCTACAGAAATTGCAAGAACATCATTCCATGGTGAGAGGGAGACAGATAACAGTCACTGATGAAATAATTGTAGAAGTTTTGGGACTGCGAGCCATTGGACCTGTGTGGACTCTGAAAAAGGTAGGACTGTGAGATACCATGAAAATCTTCCTGGACAAAGGGCAGAACCTAACTGTAAAATGGAAGGGAGTTCTGCCGGCAACTTTGGGAGAGCCGTGGGTAGAATTGGCGAGAATTATCTAGAGCTACATCACTTGTGATGGTAGGAAAGATGTGTTAAGACCATGCCATATTAAACTTTTAGTCGTGTTAAAGCAAAAATGTGTTGTGAATTTGCCTGTGTTTTTAAATTCTTTATTACACGATGTTACTCGAAGTATGAAGAAATATCACCATGTAGAGTCAGTAGTAAGCCATCGTGGGTTAATATGACTGATAGTTAGCTACAGTCTTGCCCAACAGTAGAGTAGTTGGGAAGCACTGGTTTTCACGATAGACGGGGGATTGGCTTTGCCAGCCCCAAAATGAAAACATATTGCCAATACATCAAGAAGACCACTAAAATGAATAAAATCTGTTAGATTGGCAAGGATGCGAGGAATGCTGGGAAATTCCCAAGGAAACATTAGTCAACCAGTGGAAATATAGGATTCTGGGGACGAGCAACCCCCAGAATTAGAAGGAGGGGAGAACGAAAAAGAATTGGAGGAAAAAGATGAAGGAGAACTGGAGGAGGAGACTAAGCAATCTAGTCAAGAAGGTGGAGAAACAGAGAAAAACCCTAGCCCTTTTTTGGTTGATGTCCAACTGCAGGCATTTATTTCTTTTGGTGTTAATCAAGTAAAGTGGCTTAAATCCTACAATGTCTTTCAAAGACATGAGAATGTATTAAATATATGGGTGAGGGGTGAACCTAGAGACCTACTGAAACTATGGAATAAACATAGGAGCCTAATGAGAACTCAAGGAGTAATCGAGGCATTGGGATCTATTCACACAACGATCATCCAGTAAGGGGTAGAATACTTCTTTACCATCAAAGATCTTGCCATAACAGCAGCCAAATTCCGATACCAGACTTCTAATCGGAACATCCAAAACAGAGAACCATTCAATTATGAGAACTTTCAGCTAGTTGCTGACCGCTTGGGTATTTATGGTGACCTCATTTTGAGAGAAGGCCCGTCTTGGTTAGGTTACAAGTTCCGAAGTCCAGTCAGTTGGCATCCTACACTAGGAAATAAAGCCTTATATGAAATGCCTAAAGGTCAAACAGGGCATCTTTTTGAACTCCTGGCTAGGCATCATGGTTGTAGACCACCTATTGATATCCCTTCTCCAGCCTATTCCCTAACTGCCTTGCATGTCAATTACAATGTTTTCATGAGAGCATGAAAAAGGGTAAGCAGGGGGGTGTGTTGAGCATTAGAGAAGGTATGTAATTGCCACTTATTTCGTTATCTTTTCCTTTAATTCATAACTTCTTTACATTATGAAATGGGCATATGGTAAAATATTATGATAAAGTTTAGAAGATTTGTGAGTAACATAAAATGACTAATTATTACCCTCTCTATGCAGAAAAGGAAGAAAATGGAAGATCATCATTCCAAAGGAAAAGACAAGATGAAATCAAATACGGTCCCTTTGACAAGGAACCGCATCCAAATGAGACAATCTAGATTGGAGCGTATAAGCCAAGAAAAGGAAGAAGAGATACCAAATCGATGCAAGAGAACGAAGAGATAACTAAGAAATAATGCTATGGCAAATCCCTCAGGATCCTTTGATCCTGAGGGATTGCTACCTTAAATATTCTCTGTATCTTTGATATTTCCACTTGGCTGCTGTAAGAAGGGACAATGTTGCTAGCCCAGGGGGAGGATTACTGTTGTTTTATGAAATTCACTATTGTAACTTAAACTTTGATGATCGACTCTCTTTAAGAGTGATTACTGTAACATTGTCTTGATGATTAATACATCAAATTTGTTGTTGTTTCATCTTTGATTCTGGAGTAATCACAGCAGTGCATCCCTGGAGGCTAAGGGCCTGGCCCTGGTGGATCACTTGCTTCCTATAACATTATTTTCCAATTCCAAGTCGTGTGTGATTTGATTTCTTTTATTTACTTTGTTCATTAATCTGTTGTTCCTTATTATTTCATGTATTGGTTCTGATATATTTCATTCATATTTGAATAGTAAGGTTATCCTCTACAGCTGGAATGTTATGTTGTTCATTCTGAATTTATATCACATTGTCGTTCCTTTACAAATTGATGTTATTGCATAACATTTTTGTTCCGTACAGATTACCATTACTATTCGTTTATAGAGTAACAGTGTTGTGTATTTATAAATCGATACTATTGTCTATTTATCTATGGTTTACCTCCAAGCGTCATTGTCGTTTATTGGGATTGTTGTTCCATAGTGACTGCAATTGCTGTTTCTTTAGAACCGTGATTAATATTTGTTATGTCGAAACTCAGAATACTGCTTCCTTTAGTATAGATGCACTGTGTGTAATCTTCAATTTAGTTTGTTGTGCGTTTACATTTGATTCAGGTTATATTTCTATATTTCATAACTCACTTTAGTTTGTTGTTCCATTTTCGGTTTACTGTTCAAATCATTTTTGAGATAAATATTGTTGCTTAATTCTCGTGGATTGCAATTACTGCTTCATTAATTCTATAGGTTATAGTTTTACTGTTCAATCTTTTTAAGTAGAATAGTTGTTGTTCCCTTTCCTGTTATTTGAATTATCATTTTAAGTAATTGCTTTGGTGTGAATAGAACGATCTAACTATAGTGAACATTGACTATTGTTGTCCAGTTCCCAGATTGATGATCTTCTCCTTGATTTCCCTTGAATAACATCAGTTTACAAAGGGAAGAGTTATCATTACTGCACCCTTGACTGATGAAGTGTTGTAATTTCTTAAGCGAATTATTTAGTTACAAGCATTTCAACTTCTTGTCATTCCATTTAGAGTTTGTTTTCAGCGTTTAGTTACTTTTTGCAAAGGCACTATACTACTAGCATTACTCTTCACAAGTGATCGCCTCAGACTGAGTACACCCTTTGAGATAACAAATCGTACCTGGATTGATAATTAATGTAGGGTAAATAGAGGTGAAAAAGACCCTTTTTAATGCTCAACATCGACATAGACTCTTGTCAGCACATAGGCTCCTACCTCCTTTTGTTCTCCAAATCATACTGGGAGGGAGTGATTACCCCGTAATCAAATTTACTACCAGAAGCAACCTCCTACTCCCTCAATAAAGGCGACAAACCTCAACACTTCGTGGAGCACATTTCAAAATTTTAATACTATATCCACCTTTCAATCAACCATAAATAATATGCTGGTCACTACCGACACCAACCATGCACCATGATACCAAATACTAAATCATTGAAGACCAATACCAATATCGAATACCATTGTGCCAATCACTGAATATTGAATGCCAATTGAATCACTGAATATTGAATACCACTAAATTACTAAAGAAAATGAATCACTAAATTCCCATTAAACCAGTGAAACTAGATCAAGCCAATATACTAATACTGGCAATACCAAGCCTTGAATTAGTGAGTAGCAAAACTGAATACAAATATGCCAATCACTAGATCATTGAATATCAATATTCCTCTATAGTCATAACACTGACTAAACCGACATACCTATACTCAAAAAAATCAACACTATGCAAGGTTAAGCCAAAAGACTGTCATATTAAACCAATATCAAAGCCATAAAATGTTTTTCCAATATCATTGTCAAAATATTCAATTAAGTAGATCTCACACCCAAGTACCAAGTTACAACCTTGAGAGATGTCAAGTTAACCAAGTTATAACACAACATCAAATCATATCATGTCAACTCCTGACAAGAGCTATATAGAACCCTAACTATCAAATGCCAAGCCATATATAGTGTCATAAGAAACTTGTCACAATCCCTTCTCAATTCTCATCAACAAGAAAATTTTTGAGTCAATGTACAACACTTTGCACCATGCCAATATCAAAGTCAAATGGAGTATCGTTGTCAAGCATAAAATTCATTAAAATAAGAAGGATCAAACACAACCAATAAGTAAGATGAAGTTCCAAGCCAGATCCTTCAATTCGATCATATGCTTATCAATCCTTGACTACTTAACAAGATATTGTTCATTTTTATCTGTCATAAATATTATCAGATTTCAAGCCAATACTCATCAAACTATTCAACATGTAACATTTTTGTTAGTTAGCAAGAACATAAAGTCCCTTGTAATCAACAACATATTAAGTTCGTAAAGGAAGATTGTCCCACTTTTGTTACTGTAGCTTAATCCACATCAACATTTTGCCTATCAATTCAATAACATACTCATCAAGAAGCCAAATCAACTATTAACATAATGAGCAAAGCAATTTCCCTCATTAACATAACTCAATGCATCAAACCCTTTATAATATGACTATAAGGATCATCATTCAACCAAGTCAAGATTCAAGGTATAGTTCATTGTCAATGGTGTTAGTGTTCTATATTATAGTAGTCAAAAAAAGTTTTTTGTTTCAATTTATTTTGGTAAATGTGTAAAGGTTTTGCTATGGTCTCTTAGAGATCAAGCTATTGGTATTTGTAAAGAATGGAGAATTTCATTATTAATGTAATTATGTTAGAGTGTGTGAAAGATGATGTAAAAATAGTTATGGATTCTTTAAACATTGAGTCAAGTAAGACTAGGGTCGATGTCGCATACACGATCATGACTGAGGTCATAATGAGTCTTTATCTTCTCATCATTGGTACAAAGTAGTGGGGTTAGTTCATTCAGTTAGGTTTTCAACATTATCAACTAAATTTTTTCCTCGGTCGGAGACCCCAACTTCCAGTCAAGAATATGCAGGTGAAAATTCGTTGCCCTTTGGCACTGCGCTTCTGTTGTGAGGGGTAACTTTATAGGACATAGGTTTGTAGCTTGAGCACGGGTCTTTAAATAGGTTCCTAACGTTGTAGAGGATGTATTCTACCTGCTCAAAACTTTCAAAAATCCAGGGAATGGCTATAAGTATGAGAACCATTGAGTCCATGTGCATTTGGAGAAACACAATGTGTTTGTTGTGCTTTCACACAATCAAAAGAAGTTGCTGCGTTTTTTCATAGTTTTTGACATCATTTTCAAAATCATTTTTTGACCAAATGGAGATGAATTTTGAAAACGCGAACACGTGTTTTGTGAAACACAAGCTAAATTATAATAAACTCCTTCATTTTTGTAACATGTGTCATATATTTGAATATTTGAATGAATCATTACAGACTATTTTTTAGATTTTGTTATTTCCTGTTTTAGTCATAATACGTATGCGTGGATTCTAAGGCGATGGAGAATAATATTTGAAAAAGGAGAGAGGTTTCTCTCAATAAAAAGTTCATAAACAAAAATCTCCTTCATTTTTGTAAAAAATATCATGATTTGAGAGATATGATTTAATATTTGAGCCCGATTTTCCATAAATTCGGTCCCTATTTTGTAGTAGGCAGTTTCTAAATCTAATGTAACTGACTCTATCTTTGGGAAATTGTTGAGCTCGATCCCCTAAGTCCAGGGATGAGTTAATTTTATATATTTCATGAATTTTAGTGTGCAAATGTTGGTTGGTCAGGTTCAGAGAAGAGACATTATGCATTGCACTCTTTTGATATATTTTTTAGTGAATGAAAAGACAAAGGCCTAATTTATATGGATTCCTGTGTTAGTTTCTTTGGAGATGTGATTATTTGTTTTGTAAGCTATCTTTTTTAACAATCATGCTTGGAAATGTGTCATTTTGTTTAGTTGAACAAATATTTTTCTCCTAATTCATGTAAAAAAGTGTTATGTTTTAGTTTTCTAAACATTTATGTTTTCCACATGAATGAAATTTATAATTCATCGTGTTGTTTGATTCTATATGTGTCATATTCCACCTATATTCTACTCACCCTCCTTCAACGATTTTGACTGAAAATTTCCGAAAATATTACCTACCTTGCCGCTATGGAGGATCCATATTTCTCTTCATCCTATCACTAGAAAAGAATAAACTTATATGACTGTATTCCCCAATGGATCTATCTTCTTTCCCGCAAGAAAACCTATTAAAATATATTCCTTTTTGAGCACCATACCTATCCTAATATCTAAGTGAATGAAGTTTTAGACAAAGATAGCCCTCTTTGAAGTTGGAAGGACTAGATTCTAAGCTTCCAAGTGGTTTGTGGCTAGCTTTCGATTCCTCTTCTCAGCTTGGAGGAATTACAAAGATCTAGCAGAGTGGTGCCATTGTCGGGGAGCAAAAGGTTCCATTTTCCCTGGGAAAGAAACATCAAGTTCTAGATCTGATTACTGATGGTGAATTGTGATTAGACATAATAAGGATGTCAATTATTCGTCAAGAAACTCCATTTACAAACAATCTAGAGTTCATAGCATCTATGTCGACTCCACTATTCAAAAAATTTAGAGTTTAAAGTGTAGATCCAGTTACCTAGTCAATCAAAATGATAGGGTATGTTGAAGACCCTTTGTCTATTGAAAGTTCTAGAGAATATTTTGATATTTTTGATGATGATCAAGAGGAAGAAGCTTTCTTAGTTTTTTTACCTAGGTATTTAATATTAAGAAAATTCTCTCAAGAGAAGAGCTATTTTTTAAAATCATTTGTTGAAAAAAATGAGAAAGATATTGAAGCCTTAGAGATTCAAATTCAGTCCCACAATTTCCAATGTCAAAATCAATCATTTGAGAACCTTTTCCAGCCAAAAAAAATATGAGGCAGTGTTGCCCTATGATTTTTAGATTAATGAATTCTCTGATTTTGGACACAAGTTTGATAATGCACAGTTGAAGTTATGGTTTGACATAGTGAATACTTCAAAAAAATTGAGCCATGACAAGGCAGTCATTGAATACCTTGAGGATCATCAAAAAAATCATGCCTTTTATGATCCTGTAAGCCATTATATGGAAGATATTTTCAGATTGTATTTTCAATCATGTTTACAATATGGAGACTAGATGAATCATGAGTTTCCACTACCATTACATTGTCTAATTTCCATATGGTGCAAGCACAATCAAGCACTCTAATTATTTCAGTAGCTACTTGATTGGCTTCACTAGCATTGTTGTATCACTTGATTTCAACAATTCTTTAACAGGTTAGAGTAGGAAATGTTGTGCCAATAAGCTGAACACTCTGAGCATGTTTTGTAGTAGTTTTCAGCAATTTCAAATTTCAGTTCACATCATGTACAATTTTGTTTGGATTTAAGTCTTGGTTCTCAGACTTATAGAGAAGGAACATGTTGCGGGACTGGGAGAAACCCAAGATCAGGCTACTAGTATATGGTGTTCTTGGCACCTCATAGGGAGGATATCATCCCCATTCGAGTCAATGCTAGTGTCCTATTATAGTAGTAAAAAAAAAGTTGTCTTTTTAATTTATTTCGGTAAATGTGTAACGACTTTGCTATGATCTCTTAGAGATAAAGCTATTGGTCTTTGTAAAGAATGTAAGATTTCATTATTGATGTAATTATGTTAGACTGCGTGAAAGATGATGTAAAAATAGTTATGGATTCCATAATGTTTGAGTCAAGTAATTCTAGGGTCAATGCCTCAAACAAGATCATCAGTGAGGTCATAGTGAGTATTTTTTCTCATCATTGACACAAAGTAGTGGGTTTCTTTCAATCAGTTAGGTTGTCAACATCACCAACTAAATTTTTTATTCGGTTAGAGACCCCAATATCCAGTCAAACATATTTTAGTTGAAATTCATTGCGCTTATGCTATGGGGGGTAACTTTCAAGGACAAAGGTTTGTAGCTTAAACAAGTTCCTAACATTGTAGAGGATGTCCTCTAACTGTTCAGCACTTTCAAAAATCCAACGAATGTATAGAAGTATGAGAACCATGGATTCATTTTACTTTTGGAGAAACACAATGCATTTGTTGCGCTTTCACACAGTCAAAGGAAGTCATTGCATTTTTTAACTTTTTTGACATCATTTTCAAAATTGGATTTTGACCAAATGGAGATGCATTTTGAAAACATGAAAGACATTTTTTCAAACATGGGATAAATTATAATAACCTCCTTCAATTTTGTAATAGGTATTATCGTTTGGAATATTCGAACGAATCATTACAACTTATTTTTCAGATTTCGTTATTTCCAGTTTTAGTCATGATCATTGGGCACCAATTTTAAGGTGATGGAGAAGAATTTTTGAAAACTGAGAGAGGTTCCTCTATTAGGCAGCTATACTACTAGTTTAACCCCTTATTGTTATTAGTAAAACCCACTTATTATATTGATGTACCCATGTAGTGCCCATATTTGTTACTATTGTGCCCCATAGAAGCCCACTATTGTTATTATTGTGCCCTTACATTATTATTTTTATGTAGCCTCTGATTATGTTATGACCCCTTAGACTCCTATATATAGAGAGGAGGTATTTTCATTTGAATCATCCAAGAATTGTTCATTTATGTAATATAAAGGAAGTTGCCCCCTCGAAGAGGCTGAATTCTAAGGCGTTGATCTATCTTTTCTATCTTTTTTTGAGCTGGTTACATAACATTTGGTATCAGAGCTTTGGATTCTAGGGTTTTGCTGCTCCAAACAGGTCATCGTGGTATTTTCGTTATAGCTTGTTTTCTGCGATGTTTCAGAAGTCGAAAAAAGCCCCATTTGAGAATACATCATGCTAATTCTCGAGTCCAAATTTCAGAGGTTTTTGCGCTATAGTTGCAGAGATATGATCTGAGGAAGTTGGTCTTTTTGCAGAGTCCTGAATTACATTCCAAACAGGTGACCTGGGGAAAATCATCATAACTTTTTCTCTGAGCATTGGATTGAAATTTCGTAAGAAGGTACAGAAAGGGGACAAACTGTAGTTTCTTCGATATATTTTTTAGAGCTAAAGGTGGAAAGAGTAACTCATGGCACGTCGTGCAAGTTCGCTCTACTGAACTAGTCTATAATCAGGTCACTATGGGAGATTTCAAATAACTCTTCCTTGGAGAATTCAATTTGGATCAGACTGGTGGCATTGGAAAGAGGACACAGAGGGCTACCATAGGTCGCAATTTCAGAACTGGATGATTTGAATGTACAGAGATACATCAGAGGCAATATCGAGCTCCTACAAAGTAAAAAAAAGGTGTGTAGATTCTTTTAAATTTTTGCTTAATATTGGTTTGAAATTTATTTTGAAGAAATTAAAAGGGCATAGTAGAGCATTATTATCGGTAATTGATTCCCCGAGGAAAGAAAATGCAAACACCTAGTAAGGAACATGAAAGCTCTAGCATGACTCATGAAGAAGAGGAAGAAATGCAACATGATATATCAAAATTACAAGACCAAGTGCAAAAACTGTCGCTTGCACAAAAAGGAACAAACTCTAAGATGGATGGTTTAAAGAAAGGTGTAGAAGCTAAGATGGACTGTTTAGAGAAAGGCATAGAGGCTAAGATGATTGACGTGGAAGCTAAGATAGATGATTTGAAGATAGATTTGAAGACAGGCATGGAAGATTTGAAGACAGATTTAACAAAGTTTCTACAAGAAATGCTTACTAATGGTGAAAGGGTAGTAAAGGAAACTCATGATGAGAACAAAAGAAATGTTAATCATGATTTCATAGACCCTAATGTTGGATCGAAGAATTGTTCATTTATGTAATGTAAAGGAGGTTGCCCCCTCGAAGAGGCTGAATTCTGAGGCGTTGATCTATCTTTTCTATCTTTCCTTGAGCTGGTTCATAACATTTGCTATCTGAAAGTACAAAGTTATAGTCATTTCAAGATCATACTCCTAAAATCAAGAAAAAGCAAGATGAGGAAGTTTGATGGCAAGGATCTGGTAAATTGGATACATCAAATGGATACATCATGACCAGATCCAATTGCAACTTTAAATATCATACTTCATACTATATACGTGACTTTGATGAGCCAAACCAACGTGTATATGCACTTTTACCAAAGCTAACCCGTGTACAGATCTGCAAATATTAACTCAATACTTTGCAGCTATACCAGACATCAGTCATACCCAGATCATAACATTTATACAATAAACGATGCGTCAATAATTCAGATCTAGTCTATCCATGATAAAACCACATAATGATAATACATTCCAAGCCTTATGATCCCGATCCATCATTCATCATCATCCGCATCAGTGCATCCTTGGTTCAGATCAAGCAAAGCATCACAAACCCATAGCCAACATACTAGATCTCACACTACATCAGATATTCATCACTTGTACTCTTGCACTCTGGCCTAATAATCTTCTCCTCCTTTTATAGTCTTAGGCCTTACTCAATACCATGGACCAAAACCACTTAGAACCAATACCTGGGGTCAACACTTCGGACCAAATACCATGGATCAATACCGAAATACCATGGATCAAATACCATGGACCAAATCTTAGTTTTCCAACATGTACATGCCTTTCCTTCCATGACAATGCGTGTGTACGCTATACACACCTTTTGGTTAGTGAACCTGTGTGTATACGCGGCTTGGTATATAGTGAACCTGCGTATACCTTTCTTTCTTCATTCTTGCTGCTTACTTGCTATACTGTGATCTTTCATCCGAGAGAGTTGCCATCAAGGACAACACTTGTCTCATACCTGTATCATAATGCCAACAATCTCCCCCTTTGGATTTTATGGCAACAACCACACCAAGTCACTCTCCCCCTTTGACATCAAGGGAAAAGGGCAGACCAAGAGATTCTCTCCCTTGATATACATTCTACTATCTATACTCCCCTTGAGTACATGCTGAAATCTCTTATTGAACTCCCCCTTTGTACATGCCAAGATGTACCAATCCGTCCATGCTCCCCCTAAGCACATTTAGAGTCTGCAAAATATTTTTCAAAAGAATAACATGACTCTACAACTCAAGTAAATGAGTATGACCTTCCTATCAACAATGACTCATACATCAATCTCCCAACCAAGTGGGGATATGCCAAATGTTTATACATGATTGACATAGAAAATATTACTTCATCCTTCCCGTGCATATTAGGGGTAAAAATTAGGTCTTTGCATGACCTTTACATCAAATTATATATATGAATTTTATAATGAAGACCAACAATCTAAACAAGACCATGATAGTCGTCAGCAACTATCATACACCATATATAATTTTCACCATAAGCATCTATCACCAGCATCCAGACCTGTAACCTGCAATACCATTCTCTTGTCCAATCAACAATAAGTAGCAAGATGTATCAATAAGCATCATCACCAGGGACTTCTAACCATAATGCCAACAATGCATTATTCAAAGCAAATGCTCCCCCTGAACCTGTGCCAACTGTTCACTGTCAGATCTAATCATGCATATATCAGTAAGAAGTATCAAGGCATCATCATCATCAAGTTAGGATCAAAAGCACTTCAAAACAACATCTCATGAGTACCACGAAATTTCCTCACGTCATCAGCAGATTGTAATCATTATCAAACAGAGAAAATAATTGACTGAATCATATCAGACCCTTTTTCCTGAGTCTGTCCCATTTCTTTTCCTCAAACCAACATATACACAATTATGCAGCTTCGAACTCACGTATGCACACGACTTGTCTTTATTAAACTTGTGTATGAGATTTAGAACATTGACGTTCCACACCCTCAACTCTCTCTGAGTCTGTCATTTCTGTATACTTTACTATGCCACATCTTTCCAACTGTACTTCCTTTTTCTTCCATATCTTAAACTGTGATGATGTTTTCTCCTTTTGGTATGGTGGCCAAAATATTCTCCTGCATTCCTTTGCTATATGTCCAAGCTTGTTACATGCATAACATCTTACATGTTTTATATTCCTTCTATAGCAATCAACAGCTTTGTGACCCAACATATTGCAAGAAAAACAATACCCCTTAAAGTACGTGGAATGTGATGCTCTTTCTTTGTGATGGTCTTGAACCATTCTACTTCTGCATCTAGCTACAACATGTCCAAAACTATGACATACCTAACATTCAACATTATTCATCAGAGGAAATACCCATCTATCACTTCCACAGTTAGGAGCAAATGATTTTCTTTGAAAATTTTCTTTCCTTGGTTGTTGATGGGGTTGACCTCTCATCTCCTTGTTGAGAATTTCAGATTTTGCATTAGAGTTCCTTGCCTCACCTTGTGAGCTAGATTCACCTTCAGTAGATTCATAAAAGCCAAGACCATTTTTGATAGCAGACGACCTTTGACTACTGAGAATATCATCCAAAATCTTCGTACTATCTTGAAATCGTAATAATTTATCTTTTTCTTCTAATATACCTTTCAAGATATTTACCTCAACCTAATGTTGTTCTTTCTTTTCCAGATATTACTTCTTTAAGATTTATTTAGACTTTCTTCCTTCTTCCACTTGTTGCCTTAGTTTGAGAATCTCATTTTCTTGTTCTTCATTCTACTCCTGCAACATTTGACGTACTCTAAAGGCACACTCCAGTTGAGCTTTTAAGCTGATAAATCCTTCTTTAAGGGCACAATCTGATGCTTGTTCATCTTCAATTTGACGTGATTCAGAATCTGAATACTTACTTCCACCTGACGGCATGATGTCGCTGTTCTTTTGAGCTGTCTTCTTCTTCTGACATGCTTTCTTTCCCTTGTTCTACGGATCTCCTTCAAGCGATCAAGCTTCTACTAAAGGACCTGCTCTAATACCAATTATTGGAAATAATACTAAGAGAGGGGGAAGGGTGAATCAATATTAGCAAATCAGTAACTTTTCATTTCCATATTCAATTCATATATGCTACTTCAGTTAAGGGAACCCGCGTGTATATGCAACTGTGTTTAAGGAAACTAGCGTATATTTAGTAAACTTATGATTCAATTAATCCATTATATGTTGGCCTTTAATCAGTGCATCAAAAATTCATTAACCATATAAACAGTAAACAGGTGCAGTAAAATAGAACATATCATCACACATAAGAAGCACACATGAACACCATGATATAAGGTGGAAACCCAATGTGGGACAAAAACCACCTACTTCCATCTTCCGTTAATATAAGAAAAACTTGTTTGCAATCTTTTACTGGCGCAGACTCATACCAGTATGCAGGCACCCACCTACAAAAGGATACAACCTTCTCTCATCCTCCAGCTACCACGAGAAGGGAGCTACAACCCCCTAGCTCTTGTACTAGTCGATATGTTTACTAGTACGTAGGAACTAGCCTACTGAAGGCTCCAACCTTCACTTATTTTCAAACTGCTACTGGAAGGGATCTCCAACCTCCTAGCTCTTATACTAGCCAATATGTTTACCGGTACGTAGGCACTAGCATACAGAAGGCTACGACCTTCTGAGTTCCTCCAGGGACCACGTTTCATAAATTCTCATACTAGATACTCCTAAAGCACAACACCATAATCTGAAGGCCATGTTTCATCCAATTTTCATACTGGACCCATCAACAGCATTGAAGCACAAAATAAATCACCACTGCAATACACCCATCAACTACACCTACATCATCAATCTTTGAATCACCCAATACTGAAACACTGAAACCCTGTCAACAAAACATAGTCACCAAAACACAGACCAGACCACAGAATTCTGCAACAACAACTAGATACAACTGCAACTTCAAATATCATACTTCATACTCTATACACGACTCTGATGAGTCGAACCAGCATGTATACGCACTTTTACCAAAGCTAACCCGCATACAAATCTACAAATATTAACTCAAAAATTTTCAGTTATACCAGACATCAGCTATACCCAGATCATAATATTTATATGATAAAACATGCGTCAATAATTTAGATCTAGTCTATCCATGATCAAACCACATAATGATAATACATTCCAAGCCTTATGATCATGATCCATCATTCATCATCAACTGCATCGGTGCATCCTTGTTTCAGATCAAGCAAAGCATCACAAACCCATAGCCAGCATACTAGATCTCACACTTCATCAGATATTCATCACTTGTACTCTTGCACTCTGGCCTAATAAACTTCTCCTCCTTTTATAGTCTAAGGCCTTACTCAATACCATAGACCAAAACCACTTAGAACCAATACCTTCGACCAAATACCTAGGGCCAACACTTCAGACCAAATACCATGGATAATTACCAAAATACCATGGATCAAATACCAAGGACCAAATCTTAGTTTTTCAACATGTACGCAACTTTCCTTCCATGAGAGTGCATGTGTATGCTATACGCGCTTTTTTTTTCAGCGAACCTGTGTGTATACGCAGCTTGGTATATAGTGAACCTAAGTATACCTTTCTTTCATCATTCTTGTTGTTTACTTGCTATATTGTGATCTTTCATCTGAGAGAGTTGCCATCAAGGACATAGTTGTGTCATACCTATATCATAATGCCAACACCTAATGCATATAAATATCATTAACTTACATACATGCATGACAAACATACCATACCTATATGGTGGTTTTCTCTTACCCCAAAGTCTAATGCTGCAACCTCACTTTGATAGTTTGTATCTCCTCCTTTACCTCATTCAAAACATTAAAATCATAACATACCAATAGCACCATGATAACCTAAATTGCATACAATGACTTCACAAGGCATGTTTGACCTACTATTCAAACTATAACCAAGACTTTATATGCATAAAAACTGTATATATACATATAACACATGAGTACAAAACCATATACACAACATTCTAACTAGAGTCCAATCATCAATGTATGACCATACCAACTACACAAACCATGATCTCATGCACAGAAACGACAACCACCTCATGTGAACTTGATAATGTGTGATCACTGACGTGCATAACAATGCATAATCAACCATAAACACATGAAGGCATACTCCACGACTAGACCTTCAACCTTCACGTGACGACATCACTACAACCGTGATCAACACCATGTAAATACAACAAGCACATGGACTACATGCATAAGGAACACATATTCAACCAACATGAAAGCATGATCAACACACAACCAAAGGAGAGTGCAACCACACTCTGATACCACTCCATAAAACCCTCCTTCTCATCTACCCAAGCAACTGGCCAACTAGGGTAAATATGTGATGAGAGGCTAATCTGATATGATTCGACCTCCTAAGTAACCTTAATGAAACAAAATCGATGGAGCATCAAACATGGACATCCAACATCATCAACAAAACCCTTAGAAGACAAGTTAGCCACTCAGAGAGCTTATCCATGGGTCCTATTTTTGTTCTAGACCTTTTAGGCCATAATTGCTCTCTATTGAAATGTGGCAACAAGAATATTCCAATTTAATTTTTCCTTGAACTAAATTGTGATTTAAAATCGAATTTAGTCTTAACATCTACTTAGAAATACTTAATTAAGCTATTATGACTTAATTAGTTGGAGAAATTCAAGTTAGAAGTCTTTTTGAAGTCATGCAAGAGTTATCCCTTAAATTAAAGAGATAACCCTTAAATTAAGGAGATAAGATTGAGTTATATTTGAGTTGTAATTAGTTAACTCAGTTTATTGAGATAATTCCAGTTAAATTAGTTCGAAACTGTTTGATGAACTAATAAAGAGTTAAAATTCAGTTGATGCATGCATGCACTCAACTGGTGTACTCCAGTTAACTGAAGATTCTCTCATCAGAAACTCATGCATGTCTACTCTGAGAAAGACCCAGCTAAGATTAAAGAAAAGGACAATGTACTATCAGTTTCATGTGTTTTCTTATAAAGAAAACTCATACATGTAGTAAGGAACAATTCCTTGAGGATTGCGCAGTTTTGACAGTGTGTGAGATCAGTGTTCCACTTGGTTGAAGGTGAATCATCCCAGAGGAACATCGCAAGGAAATAGGAGCTTGGGGGGCAGAGAAAAAGGCTTGAGAGAAGCCAAGATTGCCTGTGAGCATCTGTGAGGATTGTACTGAGAGATGGCTATCTGTGAGAGCTAAGGCTTTCTATAACTCCTATGTATTTCCACCTTGTATGATAATACAGACAGTGGCGTTTTTAGCTGAGGATTTCCCCAAAGTATTCTCATGTTTATTGTGTGATTTATTATTCTTCTTCTGGTTATATCTATTCAGCTTGATACTTAAGCTTCCACAAATTGATAGTAGAAGTAGGTTATAATATTATGCTTTGATTTATATTGTATTATCGGGTTAACCTACAACAGATTTTCTACATGGTATCAAAGCTAGATTTGTAGAGAATTTTCTACATGGTATCGGTGCCAATTTTATCGGAGTTGTGAAGAGTATAGGGAGAAGAGAATTTGAAGTTTGAAGTTCAAGTTTGTAGGTGCAAATCGAATTCTTATCATACTTCAAGGTTGGCCAATGGCATTCTATGGTTTGAGACTCGAGTATGCCTTGGAAGGTAGCTCGAATTACATAGCATGGAAAGATAGAATGGAGGTTGTATTAGAAGACAATGGCTTGAAGGAATTCATTGATCAAGAAATCCAAAAGCTAGCTTCAACGAATGTAGAAGAGTTGGCTGAGTGGAAGAAGTGTGTAGCAAAGGTGAGACGATCAACCTTGAGGGAGTTTGAGACTATATTGTCTCGAGTCTCCATGGGAAGGATACTCCATTTTCAATGTGGAAGACATTGAAGAACCTCTACCAGAATAGTAGCGATGAGAGGAAATTGGCGCTCAAGAATAAGCTTCGAAGAATCAAGATGGAGAAGGGTGATACTATTTCCACATATCCGAACAAGCTCACCACCTGCATATATGAGCTTAGTAGTGTGGGAATAACTACTCACAATGATGATTGGTGAGCCTCGCTCTCCTTGGCCTTCCAAAGAGTTGGAATAGCTACTAGGAATCTGTGAATGGAAGGGAGAATCTGTCGGATTGGGAATGACTGTGGTCGGATCTCATGTAGGAGGAGATCAGGAGGAGCACACGAGATGGTTCTTCATCCAAGGATGATGATGAAGAAAATCTGGCCTTAGCAAGTAAAGCAAGGAAAGGGAAGGGGAAGGCTTCCCATTCCAAATCGAATTCTTCTCATAGAGGGAAGAAGGGTGACAAGTCTAAAGTGAGATGGTTTAATTGTCACAAGATACAACATTATGCAACTAATTTCTCATCGAAGAAGTCCAAGAAGGGACCCTCGGAAGGATCAGATGGTGAGGCATTAGCTTCTTAGTTCGAAATGGACTTTACCCTCATCACATGCATGGTGTCATCGATTATGGGTTGCGTTTGGTTTCTTAACAATGGATCCTCATTCCACATGACTGGTGATAAAAGTTTATTCAGTGCCTTGGAGGAGAAAGACCTCAAGATGCGCATAGAGATGGGTGACGGTGGAAACTATAGTGTTTTAGGAGTGGGCACAATTGCTTTTAAGAGGGAGCATGGAGCTTCTATCACCTTGACAAATTTAAAGTATGTGATTGGACTAAAGAAGAACTTGGTATCGATACTAATGTTGGAGGATGAAGGCTACAATGTTGTCTTTAGTAAAGGAAAGTTGTTCCTGAGACACATAGCCACGGGTCAGACCAAGAGGATAGGGATTCAGGTGAAGAATCTCTATAAACTAGAGGTAGATGATTGTACAACATTGAGTATGAAAGAAGAATTGGTGCAAATCGAAGACATTGATGAGTTGTGGCACAAACGGTTGGACCATTGGCATCATGGGGCTTTGAAGACAATGCAACAAATATCTATAGGACTTCCCAAACATAAACTTGAGCAAGTTGACACATGCAAAGGTTGTACCTTAGGAAAGTACACCAAGTCTTCCTTTCATGATCGAGACAGTTGAGTGAAGGATATCTTAGAGCGAGTTCATACTAATGTGTGTGGACCATTCTCGACGACATCCACAATGAAGCAAAGGTATTATGTGATTTTCATTTGATGATTATTCTCGTAAATGTTGGATTTATTTCATGTAGAATAAGGACAAAACCTTCACAAAATTTTGTGAGTTCAAAGCTTTGGTCAAGAAAGAGTTAGGGAAGAAGATCAAGGCCTTGAGAAGCGACAATGGTGGAGAATATGTATCCTAAGATTTTAGGGACTTCTGTGTAGTGGAAGGAATTAAACAGGAGTTGATGACACCTCATAACCCACAACAGAATGGGGTGGCTGAGAGGAAGAATAGAACTATTGTAGGGCAGATCGGGTGATGTTGCATGACCAAGGCCTACCACTTCAGTTGTGGGCTAAGGCATGCAACACAACGGTCTATTTTCATAATAGAAGCCTGCATCGCATACTTGGGATGAATATACTAGAGGAAGCTTTCTCTAGTAAGAGACCATATGTGGGTCACTGTTACAGGTCAATTTTGGCACATCAATCCCGATTTCCAAATCTATATTATTTGGGACCATCAATCCCTAACTCATTTGTTTTCATTACCTAATGAGGTCAACCTACATCATGCTTTCCTCCCAAGAGTTTCCATGACACCGTTCATCCAAAAAGTGTCCCTAAGGAGATCAACGCAGGTGGCCTTTTATCATGCGACATTGTAATACAGAAACTGCACTAACTGGGTGCACTGCAGTGCACTTAGCCTTTGTTTCACCTACGCTGAGAGAGATTCATCAAATTTTTTAAATGAATCAATTGGATTCCTCATCCAATGGATACTTCTGGAAGTTTGCAGGTTGGTTGAGCTCACATTTGGATGAGGAATAGGATGCATGAACCTCAATCCATTATCCCTTCCTCCATGGAACTACTTCCCAATTTTGGTAGAGCATTCATGAGGGCCACTAATGGCTTAACCTCCTCCATTTAGCTATAAATTGATCAAGCATTCAAAGTCTGGTAGAGGTTGGAATTTCTTGAGCTAAGGAGATGTTGTTTGAATGAGATTAGTGAGAGTATTGTAAGGATGTTGAAGTGTTGCTTCATGAGGAGAGAAGGGTTTGATTGGAAGGAAGACACTAAATAGAGCATGAACATTCATGGGTTGTAATCTTTCCTCTTACCAATAAATAATTAGAAGCTTTTTCCATTCATGTTTTTATATGTATATCATATTTTAGATTCTATGATATGTTTAATTAATAGATATTCATTGTATGCTTCGATTGGTTTCTGTCTCAGCTTATGCGTAGGTACTTTCTAAGTGATTTAAGTATGGAAAGGAGTGGCAGGATCAATCAAAGGAGAGGGGGAGTAAGCTAAACCCACAGGTTGGTTTCTTTTCCTGCTTTTCTTATCTGTTAATTATAGAAAAGGCAATGAATTACTTTGTCTATTATTTCTAGGCTAGCCACTAAGCCTAGAGGGTTAGGCATTTGTGGAAACACTAAAATTTCCGAAAAAAAAATGGCGAATCCACTGGGGAAATCTTACACTTATAGTAACTTATCCACCTCCTTAGACACCTTGACATAGTTTAGTTGTTTTGATTTAGCCTTTTTCATTGAATTCTAGTCAAAATTTGAGGTTAGATGACTCTTGAGTGGACTCACAGGAATCAACGCAGGCTAGCCTTAGAGACAGTGTGTTGCAGCACAGTTAGGCCTTCTCTGACCTGCGTCGATTAAGCTTGGGACATTTTAATCAGCACAGTTTGGCCCTCTTTGACTTGCGCTGATTAGTGCATATTGGTCCTCTTTAACTTGCATTGATCAATTTTGAAATCATTGAAATCAACACAGTATTTAGTGAGAGCCAGTTCTTTGCAGCGTAGTTAGCCCCTTTTTGACCTGTGCTGATCAACCTTAGGTTAAATTCCCACCTTTTGATTGAGTTTTTTCCAAAATTTTTCTGATTTCTTGTTTGTTGAAAATCAGTGATGTCTTATCTTTGAAAACAGTCTTTTCATCTCCTTAGTTAGCCAACCCTACTTTGATTGGATTGATTAATGTTTCTTTAATTTTTTCTTTGTCATTATCAGTCTATAGTCAAAGTTAGTTTTTAGTTGATTGATCTTTGTTGAAAGAAAGTGTCGTAAAATCGTCTTTTCTTTCGAAAGTTGAATTGTCATAAAGTCTTCATTCATGAAAGTTCGATTGATTGATGTGTGCATTTGATTTGTATTATCATTTAAAGTGTCAAAAATCTTCATTTCTTTAAAATTGAAAGTCTCGTACAGTCTTCCTTTCCCTTTAAAAGAAATTGTCACAAATCGTCATTTTTTATGAAAAGAGTTCTCAATCGTTTGTGCATTAGTTTTTCTTATTGCATCATTCACATTAAGAGAAACTGAAAAGAAACACATGCAATTTGTGTTTTAAAGTTTATGGTTTGTGAATGCTTGAAAGGAATAGTTTAGGGAATTGCATTAGTTTGTGCTTTTTGTTGTTTGTTCAAAAATTACTTGTATGCTCTATCCCTCAGAGCTAGGATTTTCATTGCTAAAATTAAATGGAAAGAGTGGTTCTCATTCTAGTTGCATTCTTAGGAATTTCGAAAAACATCGCATGGTGAACCCTCAAAGGCAAATTTTAAGCAAGATCAACCTAAAATTTACATCAATTAATCTAATAATGCATTGGAGCTTAACGAAAACATCTAGAGGTCTAGGCTAGAGACGTCTTCCAATATCTTTAAACCTAGTGCCTTTCATTTTCATTGAGGTTGGGTGATTCCTCCTCTCTGATTCAATAAGTACTAGTACAAAATTGTTCTCCATGTACTATCGAGTATATAGTGGGAGACCTCAATAGGTTGAAATCCTTTATCCCTAAGAAGCCGAGTCTACCGCCTTACTGATCGCAATGCACCGAACACAACATTTGGGAAGATTGACTACCATATGTTAAATCCTGGGTAATTTATCCTTCATTTATCACTAAGGTGTATATTGCAGTTTTGCAGCTTGTTTGGTAAACCCTCTTGTCTAGAATCTCCAAAGAAGTCACTTTCGTTCCTTTTTGGCTCTTTAAAAGAAAAGGATCATCTAAGCACTTGGCCTTCCAGGCTCATTAAACATCGAAAGCGACTCGAGTCATATTTTGATTTTTCTCAACTCTTTGAAAATGAAAAAGCAAAGTTGTGTTCCAGTGTCGTAAAATTAATTGAGTGCATATAACATCCTCCTCGCTTGCTCTTAGTTGATCATAGGTTGAAACATATGGCGACAAATCTAGAGTCCACCTGTTGGCTGGATAAATCGATCTTGTGGAAAAGGACGATCTCCCTAGTATCAAAAGATATCTAGCAACAAGCAGAACAAGCAAATCTATCTTTCTCTAAACATATGCGATTCATTAATAAAAACTATAGAGGTGTTTAGACCCTACCTTAAGTTGAACGCTATTTTGTAGCAACCATCCTTCAATCGTCCGAAAGAGTTTCCTTTTGAGAACCTGGAACCACAAATAAGAAAACATCAAATAACACCTGCATAGCTAATATCATAAATCATGTTCATTATGATGATCAAGGAATCCATAAAATAAACCATATAACAACAACTTTTGAGAAAAACAAACTTATTTGTATTAACTTTGAAGTATAAGAACCTTACAACCTTTTCAGCCTTGATGTTGAACAAGCACTTCTGAGGGTCCAAAATAGGAATCTCCTTTACTTTGACAAGCCTTACACTCTTCCAAATGAGATCAAAGAGGTATGTAATCTCTCCTCATAAATGCTCAATTAGGAAGACTAAGTTCCAGCAGCATTTCACCTCAAAAATATTCAAATTTTAACCTCCTAAGTAACCAGCCCAATGCTTCATTTAATAGTGCAAAGGAAGGAGGTTACAGGTCCACCTATGAAGGGATAGAGTCCTCATTCAAAGGGATAAGCTCCTCACATCAAGGGGTTAGCTCCTTAAGGTATGGGATGCATGAACCTTAAGGGAGCGAACTTGCCACCTCAAGATTCCTTCCAGAAGCTTCTAGAAATGACTCAAAGTGAGTTTTTAAGAATATACTTCCGCCTTTTTGACTTTTACAGGGGTCCGCACCCATAACACAGAGACAAAGAGGTTAGGTGGATAGGGGACATGACCTTTAGGTGCGGGACTGCAGGTAATGCTAAGAGAAAGTGTGGAACTAGAGTTTTAGAGACATTTGAGGGCTTTCTCTTATTTTCAAGGATTGATATGAGGAACTGAGGATTAAGACTTGCAAAGGAGGAAAGTATGAGTGGTAATGGACTCACATAGATTGCAGAATGTCAAGGTGACACTTTTTGTGCAACAGATTGCCCCCTAAAGTGCAAAGTCTATAATAGATGAGGATAGAATTTGTCATCTAGAAAGAGTGAAGTACTTTATCATTTCAAGGATCATCTTATGGACAACCAAGTCGGAACCTGTAAAAACATTCAATGCAAAATATATATATGTGAACATATCATCGCTGAGGTAGGCATTCCCATACTCAGGTTAAAACTGACTAGAAAACTGACTAAGCTATTCTAATACATGAATGATTTTGTAGTACATCAAGAGTATAGACATATGTAGACACAGTATGTGCGCAACCATCTGTTTATGAATAGTCCATTGTATAATGAATAACAAAATTCCTCACAGCCTGGATGTTAGAAACTAGATTCAGGGTCTTGATTTCTGCTTCCCAAATTAGTACGATTCTATCCATGTGAATGAATGTGTCGAAGTCAAACATGGTAGAAACCACTTGATTACCAGTCAATGATGTGAATTGTTAACAAGTGTGAGAGAAATCGTCAGTAATGTCAATGGCTCTCAAAGTACTCAGTAAAATCCATGAAATGCGAATAAATGAGCTGATGTTGAACATGTCATAGAATCCTTTCATCGAAGGTCAACGATGCAACCTATCATCAAAGGTGAGAAACCTGCCATTAGGGCATGCAGACTCAAAAGTACTGACGATTTTTGGATCATCTTTCTAGATAATGAGCTGAAGTTGATAGAAAGTGATTTATCATAGGCAAGCCCACAACACAAAATCATAGATCAAGTTTTGAAGAAATATATTCGGCAAGGACTAACTCAGGGATGGTCAAAATGGATGACAGATATTTTGCAAATGAATGGTTTATTTGAACTGACCTCTTGAGCACATAACGACACTACAGATGGTTTGGTGACAATTGACCCAAAGCTAATACCCAAAAACCGACTTAAGACTTTCAATATGGTTTGATTAATTGTTAGGCAAAGGATTTCCCAACCTAGGTGAACAAAAAGTGTCGCGTTCAAGAGTGGTTAACTATTTTTTTAAAACACAAAGTATAACAAACAAGTGCATTTTTCTCTCTTTTCCCCCACCATTTTTGGCAAGTACCTCTTTATTTTTGACAAGCTTGAGGAGGATAACATTTACTTGTTTATAAGCTCATCCTTCGGATGAGTCCAACTTAGTTTAAAATTCGAACCCTAAGAAGGAGTGGTTCGTTCCTATTTAAAATTGAACAGGTCCTTTGCTGTTAAAATTTTAATGAGTCTAGTATAGGAAAAACTCGGTGGTTTTCAATTTTAGGGAGTCAGAAGAAAAACTTAAGGAAACTCCATGGGTCTCCTTTTTCGTAAATTTGTGTCCCCCAAGCCCGAAAAAGTATAAAATAATACTTGAGAGAACCGCTTGACCATTACGATCAAGGAGTACGTTTCATAATTAGTGGCTCCGATCTGAAAAAGTAAAAGAGCGATCGAAGACACATCGTTTTATAACCAATATCGAACTTGAAACGACAAAAGTCCGACGATATTTTCTTGTTTATACGGTCAGAAAAGAGCTGTAAGTGGACCGCCTTTTTAATTTTGTTTAACGAGTTAAGAAGGAAAAAAACTCGGCAATCTTTTCATATTTTATAGGTCAGAAAAGAGCTTAAAGAAGACTCGTCCTAGAGGAACGAGTGGTATAAAGGGTAGCAACTGGTTTTGGCAATGGTGGAACTACTCAAAACATGTAATGGTTAATAGGTTGGCTAATAAGACCACTCACCACTACGGTCCCTCCGGAAGGGTAAACAATCAAGTGGAAGCATATGATTAGCCAAAGAGATGGTGGCGATGGAATGAAAACAACCAAGGCTCATCTAGCATAATTTAGTGGATAAAAAGGCAATCACGAGATGTAAATTGGGTATGGGTTCATTTTTACACAAGCTTGAACCATAGAGAACTCTGCTTGGATTTGGCTTCATGTTTACACAAGCTTGAAATGAAAAACTCTGCTTGTTATAAGTTTGCATGCCCCCAGTGTAATGAGTCAAAATGAGGTACATGCCCCCCAACGTCCATTGTATTCAACGAGGTGGATGGAATGAAGGTTTACTTTCAAGATCCTGAAAGGACTCAACTCAAAAAGGGAGTTGTTTCATTTTTTAATGAGGTTGACACAGGAAAAGAACTATCCTCAAAACCCTTGTTTCATTTTTAAACGAGCTTGACACATGACAAGGAACTATGTTCTAAAATCCATGATTCATTTTTTAACGAGCTTGACACAAGACAAGTAACTATGATCAAGACTCATTGTTTCATTTTTTAACGAGATTGACACAAGACAAGGAACTATGTTCTAGCTATCCAGTTTCATTTTTTAACGAGGTTAAGACAGGAACAAACTATCCTCGTGATTGCTCAGGAATCAAAAAACGACTGTACAACCTAATATGCAATTTCAAAGGGACTCATAGGCATTGTGCCATCAAATGAATCCACCTTAGAATCAGAAGGTATGATTCAAGGATCATCAAAAGTAATAGTATTCGATGAAATCATATGAATATTTGCAATAGAAGGTGATACATTAGGAGGAGGGAAGGAAAAAGTTCCCAGTAAACCAGAATCTTTTATCAAACCTACTCCAACATCCTTGTAAGGGATAGCCGTTTTACCGACATGCTAAACGCTATCTGTAGAGGCCGGGTTGGATGAGAAATAACTCAACTGGTCTATTGTAATGATATTTCTGGTATGAGGAAACTTAATAAGCCGAAATACCGATGAAACAATAGTAGTCATAGAATAAGACCAACTGCGACCCAAGAGAAGGTTATAATCTAGAGGGGCATCAACCACTTCCACATCTAGATTTACGGTTTTACCTTCGAACCCTATAGGTAAATCCTCCAAAATACCAAAAGGATGGAACCCTCAGCCATCAAAATCCTTTAGAATCATTAGAGACTGATTGAGTGTAGGAGAACCAAGTGATCTCCAACACTGGATGAACATAATACACGTAGAAGCTCCCTCATCAATCACAGTCCGAAAGCAAGGTTTGTTTTTGACTAACACTGGAATCTGGAAAGCCATTTGATGAGGTAGACGAGGTTTACTATTCTCTAAATCGAAGATTATTAGGTTCGAATCCTGAATATCAACAACTCCTATAGCAGACAATAGTAATTCATGTTGTGCTGGGCATGATTGCAACACTTCCAAAGCCAACATTGTTGAAGGGGCAATGGCTAAGTCCTCAACAATGTTATAATTCTGAGCAGCTTTCGTATGTGGATTGAAAGTTAATTTTCGAAGTATACCTTTAGCAGGCGGTTTGATTACTAAGTCAGGGTTAGGTTTCTTGATCTGCAGTGGATCAGAACTAGGAGGAGTTGAAGTTGATGGGTTTGAATTAGAAGATTCTGCTTCTTTACCATCAACAGGATTTTTACTACCATAATCTTGTGATCGCGTCGCAATCCTGACATGAGACGTTATCATAATGGGTTCTTCTAAGGTATCCGAGGAAGAAGCAATCACCTTACTATATTGAGGAGGAGAAGGATCCTTCAAGAAAATAGGCATTTGAGAACCTTTAACGAATTTTGAAAACTCTGCTCGATATGGGCATTCTTTAGTAAAATGATCCTCGTCGCAGATGAAACAAGGAAAGCGAGGTTTTCGTTTTTCGTCAATAGATTAATTTTTATTTGTTTTATCTTTTAAATTTTGATTTTTTTATTCTTCCCCTTCTCTTTACTACCGGATTTCGTCGTAGATGAATCTATGACATGGACGTCGGCAGAAACTTTCGTGGAAGAATCTCCTTTTGGGGAATCAGGTAAAGTTGTTGTAGGAGAATAATTCTTTGAATATTTCTTCTTTCTCTTAGCACTAATTGAACCAACCATACCATTAGTGACATGAGACCCTGAAGGAGCTATAGTTTTTGGGAGGTCAGGGATTTTTTTGTGTAAAGTACCTGACTGCGTATAAATAAGGTCAAGGTACTGAGCCTGAGCAATGACTTGCTCTTCAGTGACAACTCCTGCCTCAGCTACATCTTTAGTGATTTTAGGTAACAATGATTTAACGAACCATTCCGCTAAAATTTGATCCGGAATGATAACTTTCACTAAATGCCTTCTACGTCGCCATTCATGAATATGATCAGAAATATATGTGGATGTGGATTTTTTTAGTGAAGCTAACAATTCCGTGCCATTGTCGTATCTGATAGGCAATTGAAAATGAGTTAAGAAAGAAGTAGCTAACTGACTAAAATTATAAAAAGAGCCTCATGGTAGCTCAATGTACCATTTGGCAGCAAGACCAATCAGAGTTCGTTGAAAAAGACATACGCGAATTGAATCATCAATGATAGAATTATATGCACACCAGAGGTGATAAGTCATAACATGATTTGACGGATCCTCACCTGACTTACCCTCAAATTTCGGGATATCACTGGGCAACTTATTAGGCATTGGTGGCCAATATAGAAGATAGTAAATCAGATCGTTCATAAGGCATGAAAAATCAGGTAAATCCAAAGTTGCAATAAATGGTAACTAATGGTTAGGTTCACGAAAACCTCGTGTAATGAGACCATCTCCAGGAGGAGAATATCCAAGATAACCTAGAATTGGATTTGCATTAGGAATGTTATAACCTCCTGGGAAACCATGATTAACTGGACCAAACTAGGGTTTTTAAGGTTGTTGATAAGTATAGCCAAGGTACGGTTGATACTGATAAATTGGATTTTGTACAGTAGAACCGGATTGATACTGTCCCTAGTACAGTTGACTCATGACAATTGTACTTTGACCAGCTTGTCCTGCAGGCATCTGGCCCAAATTTTGAACTGTAGGTCCTGACTGGGGTACAGAGACTTGAGGAGTTTGCACTGATGCAGGGATAGTAGAAACCAAAGCTACAAATACTCCAAAAACATATGTGGTAGGTTGAACAAAAAATGTAGCAGTTACAGCAGCAATTCGAGGCAGAGTTTGAGGAGAGCTAGGCCCAGGCTACTGAACTAAACCAGGTGTAGAGGTTTGAACCATAGGTTGGACAGGTTGCTGGGTTGGACCAGAAAGCAAAGCTTGTACAATTTGATTAGATAACTACACATTAGGTTGCAAAGTATGTTGAGTTTGAGATGGATCCCACACGATATTCATTCTAAGACCCATAAAAGGTTGTACATATGGAATACCATAACCTGGTTGAACGTAGGGCTAATAATTAGGAGGTACATTTCCAGCTCCTTGCGAAAATGATTGACCAGAAGGTGGTTGGAAACCTTGAGTTGGGTACTGACCTTGAGGTTGATATGCTTGAGGCATGTACTAATTTTGGGGTTGATAAGCATCCTGAGGAATATGGGGTTGACCTTGGGGTATGTACTATCCTGAAGGTTGAAAACCTTGAGGTAGCCCTCCAAGCAGAAACTAATTACCTTCGGGTTGGCCCCCAGGCGGTAATTGACTACCTTGAGGTTGCCCCCCAGGCAGTAACTGACTACCTTGAGGTTGAGGGTTTGGAATACTACCAAACATCATAAAAATATGTTCTACTTTCAGCGTTTTAGTTCCATTATTACGAGGTGATAACTGATGTTCAGTCGGTCGAGGAGTTGCTCCTGAAAAAGTACCAGAAAGTGACTGGTACCCCAAAGGAACAGTAGGATCGCCATATAAAAATGTTTATGGTGATTGGGAAAACATGGATGACTGTATTGACATGATTGATCAAGGATAATAATCTTTGGGTGTAGGATGAAAATAATCACATGCAAACAAAGAAAATTTCAATAAAAGCACCTAACTAAAGAAACAAACAACTGAATCACACGCCTAAAAAATTTAAGAGTTCAAACCACACACAAATAGTGACTTCCCGTACTAAAACACTAGTTGGTGATGAAATCCAATGTCGTAGAATTTTAATACACAAAGGGTGGTTGGAACAGTTACCTTGACAACCTGCTTAATGAAATATACTAGCACAAGTTTCTTCACAAAACCATCTCGAGTGAAGAGAACCCCCAGAGAGTCCAAGTGAGTCTAGTCGATGTCTGCTCTAGGTATAGTGAGACTCATCCTTCATTGTCACCTTAGGAAATAATCTTAAGTTTATGGACACTAAGGTTACCAACAACAACAAATACAACTGGGGGAACAGTCTACGATACGATCTACGCGCAAGGGCAGAGTAACAAATCTCAATCCCCTTGAAGGCTCCTCAACATGTTCAATCCTAGGTTTAGCAACAAGTGACCCCTGGCTCCTCAACAATGGTTAATCCGAGGTTTACTGTTTATAATACACGCAAATCTTCTATCTTTCCCAATGAAATAGACTTGATTGTCTCAAAGGTTCGGACATGATCTCGTGATTGACTCCTTTAAGAGAAACTTCCCAGATTATTTCAATTACAATTGGATTTATTTCCTGTCGCAAGATATAGCTACTTGTTTGTTTTAATTATCTTGGAGAGTTAATTACTCCCTACTCCAAGATACTAGCCTAAGCTATATTGGTGATAAGAGCCCTAGAAATAAAAAAGATTGCTAGATCAATTTTAATTAAGAATTACTTTTATAGGTTTTTATTTAAGTCAATAGGTATGGAGATGAAAATTTTATGGTGTGAAGACTCAACTTCAAAACACTAAAAAATGCACCTAAAATGATAAACAATTCGTTTTTTCTTCAATGAATTTCTAGCTAAAAGAAAGAGTTCGAGAATGCAATTCTTTGAGAAACAAATCCTTCTTTCAACATAGAAATAGAAAGAAAATCTTTTTCTTTTTCAATAAGAAATCAAAATGAGACTACTAATTATGCTCACAATAAATCCCTTTCCTTTTTGAAAACTCAAAACTACAGAAAACAATTTCTTTCAAAAGAGATTCTACAATTTCTAGAAAACATTCAAAACTACAAAAACTAATCTTGAGATTTAAAATTTTCTAAAAACCTAAATGAAATAAAAGCTTCAATTCTTTTTGAGGGCGTTTTACTTAGTTATTCAGTAAACTAAGGATTAATTCGTTCAGAATAACAAATCAATAAAAAAACATTGAAATATGTTTTCTTTTATAAAAATGAAATTCAAAACTTATAACCAAGTTCGTTCAAATATTTGCAAAGAGAAAAGTAAATATATTTCTCACAAAGGACAAATTTCACAAACCAGTCAGACTCATCAAGAAGACAAAAAGAGACTAGGGTAATGTAAGGTTTCTCAGGCTTCTGATCTTTGAGTCACTACATAGACCAAGTGAAAACCACTCCAGGCATGAAAAACTTCTAGAAAATCATCCAAAAAAAAATGCCAATGGATCTCACTCATAAGAGATTTTTGACAGAACACATGCAAATCTGGGTAGACACTAAAAGTTGTAAATGAAACCTAAACTTAACTGGAAGAAAACATTTTAGGTTTTTCAAAAAAAATTCACAGAGTCTGCAGGCTTCTAGAAGAACCAAATGTGGTACCGCTCTGTGTACTAAAGGAAAAGTGTAGAGATGCCCACACTATCTGTAAAAAGAAAGTGCGGTTCCCTGAAAACTTAGAAAAAACAAAAAATAATCCAGATCCTAAAAAATACCCAATCCAATAGACATCAAGAAAAAACTAGAAACGAGAACAAGTTTCTCAAGTCAAAGACAAAGGAAAACCAAAAACCAAATTTAGTTCCCTAGCGGAGTCGTCAATTTGTTGTCCAGATAAATCGATCTTGCGGACAAGGCCGATCTCCCTAGTATCAAAAGGTATCTAGAAACAAGAAGAACAAGAAAATCTATCTTTCTCTAAACATATATGCTTCATTAATAAAAACTATAAAGGTGTTTAGACCCTACTTTAAGTCCAACACTAGTTTGTAGCAGCCATCCTTCAATCGTCCAAAAGAGTTTCCTTTTGAGAACCTGCAAACAAAAACAAGCAAACATCAAATAACACTTGCATAGCTAATATCATAAATCATGTTCATTATGGTGATCAAGGAATCCATAAAATAAACCATATAACAACGACTTATTGAGAAAAAAAAACCTATTTGTATTAACTTTGAAGTAGAAGATCCTTACAACCTTTTCAGCCTTGATGTTGAACAAGCTCTTCTGGGGGTCTGAAATCGGAATCTCCTTTACATTGACAAGCCTTACACTCTTCCAAATGAGATCAAATAGGTATGTAATCTATCGTCATAAAAGCTCAATTAGGAAGACTAAGTTCCAACAACATTTCACCTCAGAAATATTCAGCTTTTAACCTCCCAAGTAACTAGCCCAATGCTTCATTTTATAGTGCAAAGGAAGGAGGTTATAGGTCCACCTATGAAGGGATAGAGTCCTCCTTCAAAGGGATAAGCTCCTTACATCAAGGGGTTACCTCCTTAAGGTATGGGATGCATGAACCTTAAGGGAGCGAACTTGCCACCTCAAGATTCCTTCCAGAAGCTTCTAAAAATGGCTCAAAGTGAGTTTTTAATAATAAACTTTCACCTTTTGACTTTTACAGGGGTCCACACCCATAACACAAAGACAGAGCGGTCAGATGCGCAGGGGACATGACCTTTAGGTGTGGGACCGCAGGTAATGCTAAGAGAAAGTGCGAAACCAGAGTTTTATAGACTTTTGAGGGCTTTCTCTTATTTTCAAGGCTTGAATGAAGAACTGAGGCTTAAGACTTGCAAAGGAGGAAAGTATGAGTGATAATGGATTCACAAAGATTGCAGAATGTCAAGCTGACAATTTTTGTGCAACAGATTGCCCCCTAAAGTGTGAAGTCTGTAATAGATGAAGATAGAATTTGTCATCTATGAAGAGTGAAGTACTTTATCATTTCAAAGATCATCCTGTGGACACCCGAGTTAGAACCTGTAAAAAAATTCAATGCAAAATATTTTATATGTGAACATATCATCACTGAGGTAGGCATTCCCATACTCAGATCAAAACTGACTAGAAACTAACTAAACTGTTCTGATACAGGAATGATTTTGTAATACATCACGAGTATATACATATGTAGACACAATATGGGCGCAACCATCTGTTTATGAATACTCCACTATATAATGAATAACAAAATTCCTCGCAGCCTGGATGGTGGAAACTAGATCCACGGTCTTGATTTCTGCTTCCCGAACTAGTACGATTCTATCCATGTGAATGAATGTGTCGAAGTCGAACATGGTAGAAACCACTTGATTACCAGTCAATGATGTGAACTATTAACAAGTGTGAGAGAAACCACCAGTAAGTTCAATGGTTCTCAAAGTACTCAGTACA
>APFE031680352.1:41851-62986 GCA_000404065.3 Pinus taeda | reverse complement strand
ATGGAGTCCCTTATTTTTTAGCAAGATAAACTCATTGGCATGGGGAAAATCAAGCCTCCAAAAGCGCATGCACTTGCTGTGCATGATAGCAACCACAATAAACATCACAGATCTGATTCAAGTCAGAAAATTCAGCAGCAAAAAGACAAGGGAAAAGCGCATTCCCATTCAAAGAAGGAAGGGTACACCAAGCCCTTCAGTGACTCCTCCGGCTCGAGAAATGAGAAAGGAAAGAAAGGAAATAGATGCACCTACTGTCAAAGAGGATTCCATCTAGAATCCTCTTGCATGAAGAAAAAAATTGACCAAATGGCAGAAATCTTTCAGAAGCATAACCTTGGGGACCACATCCCTTAGGGCGCCTAAAGAAACACACTTTACCTAACTCTATACCTAACTCTATACTAGACCAAGTTGAACTTAACTATTTCCTATGTGTCGGAATATCCTAACAGAATGGATTATAGATTCTTTGACTCACATCATATGGCTACTGCAAAGGAAGTCTATTCCTCTTTGGATTCATGCAAAGGACCTCCCATCCTCATGGGAGATGACTCGCGTATTGAGGTCACCGGAAAAGGTAGAGTGGAACTTTTACACGGAAGCTTTGAAGATGTGCTTCATGTTCCAAAACTTTCGGTAAACCTACTTTTATTTTATCAGATCACTCATTCTGGCACCGGAAAGAGAGTGGAATTCACTCCAAATGCAATGAACATATATGACCTACATAGCAGCTCAAAATTGCAACCGGTGAGGTAAACAATGGAGCCAGAATGTATACATTTTCTGAATTTATTGAATCTGAATCCTCCTTATTGCTTACACATGCTGATGATAGCAGTAGGCTTTGGCATGAGAGGTTTGGTCACTTAAATTACAGGTATATGCAACAACTAAGAAAGCATGAGATGGTGGAAGGCTTGCCAAATATCAGTTTCTCCAAAGGAGTTTGTGAAGGGTGTGTCATTGGAAAACATCCTAGAGAAAAGTTTGACACTGTTAAGACTCATAGAGCATCCTCTCCTCTAGATATGATCCATAGTGATCTCATGGGGCCTTTTCCTCATCCTTCCATCAACAAAGCAAGTTATGTGCTTACATTTATTGATGATTTCTCACAATATACTTGGGTGTATCTTCTCAGGAACAAATCTGAAGTTTTTGCGCACTTTGAAGATTTCAAAGCACTAGTTGAGACACAGTCAGAGAGAAAGATCAAAGCCCTTCATACAGAAAATGGGGGGGAATAAGTTAACACAACACTTCAGAAACTTTTCTTTGAGTTCGGCATATAGTTGCAGTACACAGTTCCATACACTCCGCAACAGAACAGAGTTGTTGAGAGAAAGAACCAATCTCTCAAAGAGATGGCTTCCTACATGTTGCATGCTAAGTCACTGCCTCATAAGCTATGGGATGAAGCACTTAATTGTGCTAACTGCATCCAAAACAGGTCTCCTCATACGTCTGTCAAGGATTAGACCCCCTTTGAGGCCTGGAGTGGCACTAAACTAGAGGTCACACACTATCGTGTTTTCGGCTCCCGAGCATGGGCCAGGATCTGTTGGCCGGATAAATCAATCTGGCAGACAAGGCCAATCTACCTAGTATCAAAATATATTTAGCAACAAGCAGGACAAGCAAATATACCTTTCTCTAAACATATTGCGATTCATTAATAAAAACTATAGAGGTGTTTAGACCCTACCTTAAGTCCAACGGTAGTTTGTAACAGTCATCCTTCAACCGTCCGAAAGAGTTTCCTTTTGAGAACCTGCAATCACAAACAAGCACACATCGAATAATACCTGCATAGCTAATATCATAAATCATGTTCATTATGGTGATCAAGGAATCCATAAAATAAACCATAAAACATAGCTTATTGAGGAAAATAAACTTATTTGTATTAACTTTGAAATAGAGGAACCTTACAACCTTTGGTGCCTTGATGTTGTACAAGCTCTTCCTAGGGTCCGAAACAGGAATCTCCTTTACTTTGACAAGCCTCACACTCTTCCAAATGAGATCAAAGAAGTATGTAATCTCTCCTCACAAAATCTCAATTAGGAAGACTAAGTTCCAGTAGCATTTCACCTCAAAAATATTCTGCTTTCAACCTCTCAAGTAACCAGCCTATTGCTTCATTTTATAGTGCAAAGGAAGGAGGTTACAAGTCCACCTATGAAGGGATAGAGTCCTCCTTCAAAGGGATAAGCTCCTCACATCAAGGGGTTAACTCCTTAAGGTATGGGATGCATGAACCTTAAAGGAGCGAACTTGCCACCTCAAGATTCCTTCCAGAAGCTTCTAGAAACGACTCAAAGTGATTTTCTAAGAATATACTTGCGCATTTTTTACTTTCACAGGGGTCCGCACCCATAACACAGAGACAGAGTGGTGAGGTGCGTAGGGGACATGACCATTAGGTGCGGGACCATAGGTAATGCTAAGAGAAAGTGCAGAACCAGAGTTTGTGGAGTCGCCAATTTGTTGGCCGGATAAATCGATCTTGCGGACAAGGTCGTTCTCCCTAGTATCAAAAGATATCTAGCAACAAGTAGGACAAGCAAATCTATCTTTCTCTAAACATATTGCGATTCATTAATAAAAACTATAGAGGTGTTTAGACCCTACATTAAGTCTAACGCTAGTTTGTAGCAGCCATCCTTCAACCGTCCGAAAGATTTTCCTTTTGAGAACCTACAATCACAAATAAGCACACATCAAATAACACTTGCATAGCTAATATCATAAATCATGTTCATTATGGTGATCAAGGAATCGATAAAATAAACCATAAAACATAGCTTATTGAGAAAAATAAACTTATTTGTATTAACTTTTAAATAGAAGATCCTTACAACCTTTGGTGCCTTGATGTTGTACAAGCTCTTCCCAGGGTCCGAAATAGGAATCACCTTTACTTTGACAAGCCTCACACTCTTCCAAATGAGATCAAAGAGGTATGTAATCTCTCTTCACAAAAGCTCAATTAGGAAGACTAAGTTCCAACAGCATTTCACCTCAAAAATATTCAGCTTTCAACCTCCCAAGTAATCAGCCCAATGCTTCATTTTATAGTGCAAAGGAAGGAGGTTATAGGTCCACCTATGAAGGGATAGAGTCCTCCTTCAAAGGGATAAGCTCCTCACATCAAAGGGTTAGCTCCTTAAGGTATGGGATGCATGAACCTTAAGGGAGCGAACTTGCCACCTCAAGATTCCTTCCAAAAGCTTCTAGAAATGACTCAAAGTGAGTTTTTATGAATATACTTGTGCCATTTTGACTTTTACAGGGGTCTGCACCCATAACATAGAAACAGAGCGGTCAGGTGCACAGGGGACATGACTTTTAGGTGCAAGACCATAGGTAATGCTAAGAGAAAGTGCAGAACTAGATTTTTAGAGACTTTTGAGGGCTTTCTCTTATTTTCAAGGCTTGATATGAGAAACCGAGGCTTAAAACTTGCAAAGGAGGAAAGTATGACTAGTAATGGACTCACACAGATTGCAGAATGTCAAGGTGACAATTTTTGTGCAACACCACCAATCAAGAAATTCCTTTTGATGGGAATCCTAGTCCTTTTCGTCCTTTCATAAATATTGGTGCTCCTTATATGGCTACATTTTCCCTTCCAAGATTTACCATTGGTTTGCGAATATGGTTGTTTTCAACCTCCTTGGTTCAACATGTCGTGATTTCTTCGCAATCAAGTATTCCTCCAACTGGACAAAATCAACCTCTAGTTGATCCTAAAGTTGACCCTTTTCCTTCTTCCTTGGTTGTTTCTTCCTCCCCTTCTTCCTCTTTGCCTAGTGAAAGTATTGGTACTAGTAACCAGGTGGCTCAGAAGAAGAAGAAGAAGCAAATTCAACAGAGTGCAAACCAAGCAACCATTGCTTTGAATGAAACATCAGATGAGAAACCTTCCATCAAGCCTCACAAAGTTCGAGATCCATGAAAACTTTGTATGGGAAACCATCTTCTTGGAAGTTGTCCTAATATTCCTCAAATCTTAGAAGAATGGTCTTCTCGTTCACATCATCCTGTGCCATCAACCTCTGGAGATCATGTTGGTGACACACCATCAACTAGTGGTAGTAAAGTTCATGGAACGAAGGGTAAAGTTAAGTTTCCATGTAGGTTATGTGAAGGGAATCATCCCATTCACCTTTTTCCCTATCTGGATGAAGCTAAAAAGGTGTTGGGTAACTGTCCTGCTTCACCGCAGCGACTTCCATCTGGTTACAATAAATTATCCCTAAATCCTTCACTAGTTGATGAATTGACTGACCATAATCAATTGTCGGTCAAAAACACTCTCTCTGAAAGTGAATCCTATGAGTCCATACCCGACCCAAATCAACAGGTCGAGGTAATAGTTGACCTGATTTCACCTCAGCTAATTGTACCTTTCCCGAAGAGACTGAAAATGATACCACTCATGTTCTTTTTGTTTCCTCGGATTCTAATGATCGTAGGGGCAATCCTCCTGTTCCATCAAGACAAGAGGAAAATCCTCCCGTTCTCATAACTCAAGGGGTTAATTCTCCCATTTCTACGGTACCCCCTCCAAGTAGTCTAGTCACTTCCTTTGATTGGAATCGACTGGCAAGATTCCGCCTTCCTTCTTATGTGCCTTTTTAAATCATAGTATAAGTTTGTAATATGATTGTATCGGGCACTATTATAGATGAAGGTGCATTAGTGAGTATCCTTTCCTCAAATTCTTCGCAAGCACTTGGTTCAACATTTCTTGTACCAGTTACACAGAATATGTTGGGTTTTAACAGAGGAACCAGTCAACCATTAGGAATCCTCCATCAGTTACCTATTACTTTAGGAGGAAAAATTATCTATCTGAACATGATGGTAGTCCCAAGCCCTTTACATTACAATTTACTTCTTGGGCGTGACTATTTTTATGGCATGGGAGCTATTGTTTGAACACTCTTTCGAGTGATTTATTTCCCGCATGAAGGTAGAATTATCACTATTGACCAGCTTCCATTTCCCGGTCCAAATATGGCTCCTAGTCAACCATCTTCCCTAACTGGTCCTTTTGTACCCATGGTATCATCCTCGCCACTGGTTAATTATATGGAAAATGATTCCATGCCTACATCAACTGACAATCAATTCAGTGGTGTTGTACATCATGTACTGGGGGCATTGGAACCATATCTCTCCTTCATGACCTCTTATGAGTTTTGAAAGGAGCCGAGGATAGTTCCTTGTCTTGTGTCAACCTCGTTAAAAAATGAAACAAGGGCTTTGAGGAGAGTTTGTTGTCTTGTGTCAACCTCATTAAAAAAAGTAACTAAGGAATTTAAGGATATTTCTTGGTCTTGTGACAACCTCGTTAAAAAATGAAACATGGGTCTACGAGGATAGTTCATTGTCTTGTGTCAACCTCGTTAAAAAATGAAACCAAGGAATTTGAGGATATTTCTTGGTCTTGTCACAACCTCGTTAAAGTATGAAACAAGGAATGTGAGGATAATTCCTGGTCTTGTGTCAACCTTGTTAAAAAATGAAATGGGTCCATGAGGACAGTTCTTTTACTATGTCAACATCATTAAAAATGAAACAGGCCAATGAGCATAGTTCCTTGTCTTATGTCAAGCTGTTGGCGGGATAAATTGTTCTTGTGGACAAGGCTGATCCCCCTAGTATCAAAAGATATCTAGCAATAAGAAGGACGAGCAAATCTACCTTTCTCTAAATATATTGCGATTCATTAATAAAAACTAAAGAGGTGTTTTAGACCCTACCTTAAGTCCAATGCTAGTTTGTGGCAGCCATGCTTCAACCATCCGAAAGAGTTTCCTTTTGAGAACCTGTAATCACAAACAAGCACACATCAAATAACACTTGCATAGCTAATATAATAAATCATGTTCATCATGGCGATAAAGGAATCCATAAAATAAACCATAAAACATAGCTTATTGAGAAAAATAAACTTGATTGTATTAACTTTGAAATAGAAGAACGTTACAACCTTTGGTGCCTTGATGTTGTACAAGCCCTTCCCAGGGTCCACAACAGGAATCTCCTCTACTTTGACAAGCCTCACACTCTTCCAAATGATATCAAGCGGTATGTAATCTTTCCTCACAAAAGATCAATTAGGAAGACTAAGTTCTAGCAGCATTTCACCTCAAAAATATTCAGCTTTCAACCTCTCCAGTAACCAGCCCAATGCTTCATTTTATAGTGCAAAGGAAAGAGGTTACAAGTCCACCTATGACGGGATAGAGTCCTCCTTCAAAGGCATAGCCTCATCACATAAAGGGGTTAGCTCCTTAAGGTATGGGATGCATGAACCTTAAAGGAGCAAACTTGCCACCTCAAGATTCCTTCTAGAAGCTTTCAGAAATGACTCAAAGTGAGCTTTTAAGAATGTACTTGCGCCTTTTTGACTTTTATAGGGGTCCGCACCCATTACACAGAGACATAGCGGTCAGGTGCACAAGGGACATGACCATTAGGTGCGGGACCACAGATAATGCTAAGAGAAAGTGCATAACCAGAGCATTAGAGACTTTTAAGGGCTTTCTCTTATTTTCAAGGCTTGACATGAAGAACTGAGGTTTAAGACTTTCAAAGGAGGAAAGTATGAGTGGTGATAGACTCACACAGTTTGGAGAATGTCAAGGTGACAACTTTTGTGCAACAGATTGCTCCCGAAAGTGCGAAGTCTGTAATAGATGAGGATAGAATTTATCATCTAAGAAGAGTGAAGTACTTTATCATTTCAAGGATCATCTTGTGGACACCCTGGTCAGAACCTGTAAAAACATTCAATACAAAATATATATATGTGAACATATAATTGCTGAGGTAGGCATTCCAATACTTAGATCAAAATTGACTAGAAAACTAACTAAACTGCTCTGATACAGGAATGATTTTGTAATACATCATGAGTATAGACATATGTAGACAGAGTATGGATGCAACCATCTGTTTATGAATAGTCCACTGTATAATGAATAACAAAATTCCTCGCAGCCTGGATGGTGGAAACTAGATCCAGGGTCTTTATTTCTGCTTCCTGAACTAGTACGATTCTATCCATGTGAATGAATGCGTCGAAGTCGAACATGGTAGAAACCACTTGATTAGTAGTCAATGATGTAAACTATTAACAAGTGTGAGAGAAACTACCGATAATGTCAATGGCTCTCAAAGTACTCAGTACAATCTATGAAATGTGAATAAATGAGTTGATGTTGAACATGTCACAGAATCCTTTGATTGAAGGTCAATGATGCAAACTGTTGTCGAAGGGGAGAAACCTGCCATTAAGGCATGCAAATTCCAAGGTACTGACGATTTCTGGATCATCTTTCTAGATAGTGAGCTGAAATCGATAGAAAGCCATCTGTCATAGGCAAGCCCACAACACGAAATTATAGATCAAGTTTGAAGAAATATATTTGGCAAGGACTAACTCAGGGATGGTCAAAATGGATGACAAATATTTTGTAGATGAATGGTTTATTTGAACTGACCTCTTGAACACATAATGACACTGCAGATGGTTTGGTGACAATTGACCCAAAGCTAATACCTAGAAACCGGCTAAAGACTTTCAATATGGTTTGATTAACTGTTAGGCAAAGGATTTCCCAACCCAGGTTCAAGAGTGGTTAACTACTTTTCTAAAACACAAAGTATAACAAATAGGTTCATTTTTCTCTCTTTTCCCGCACTATTTCTGGCAAGTACCTCTTTATTTTTGATGAGCTTGAGGAGGATAACATTTGCTTGGTTATAAGCTCATCATTTGGATAAGTCCAACTTAGTTTAAAATTCGAACCCTAAGAAGGAGTGGTCCATTCCTATTTAAAATTGAATAGGTCCTTTACTATTGAATCTTAACGAGTCCAGTATAGGAAAAACTCGATGTTTTTAAATTTCAGGGAGTCACAAGAAAAAATTAAGGAAACTCCATGGTTGTCCTTTTTTGTAAATTTGTGTCTCCCAAGCCCGAAAAAGTATAAAATAATACTTGAGAGAACCACTTGACCATTACGATCAAATAGTACTTTTCACAATTAGTGGCCCTGATCTGAAAAAGTAAAAAAGTGATCAAAGAGACGTCATTTTATTACCAATATCGAACTTGAAACGAGTTGTAAGTGGACCATCTTTCTAATTCCGTTTTAATGAGTTTAAAAAGGAAAAACTCGGCAATCTTTTCATATTTTACGAGTCAGAAAAGAGCTTAAAGAGGACTCTAATGTTTCGATTTTTCGTAAATTTTGGAAGAGTCCAAAAAAGTGAAAAAGTATGCTCTGTGTTGAAAATAATCAATTATCTCTGAAAATCTAATATTCTGCACAAAAACTCAAAACATTACTCATACATGTTTAAAATAAATAAAAATGAATCAAAAGTTACATTTTTAAAGTGAAAAATAAATAAATTAAAAATTCATTTATTCAAAAAAGCTTATAAAAAGGACTTTTGTAAATTCATTTTTACTGTTTGAATTCAAAGTGAGAAATAAGAGATTTTGGGTAAGAAACGTCCTGTGAAGATTGTGGAAAATCCAACTGCTAGAATCAAAAACTTCATTTTAGGGCTTTAAAAATTGATTTTTTTTAAAGGGAAATTTGATTAAAAATCTACTCGCAGGGGTCTGCAGGTGCAACATGTGGCGCGTGCAGACCCTGACTTTTTTTACAAAGGAAAAAGTCAGAGTTCCACACCTATTTCTTAGCACGAGTGCAGACTTACGCACTATACCTAAATACAGGTGCGAACCTTGCGAAAGAGGTTTTAAAATTTCAATTATTTCCATTTCCGCCCAAATTTTTTTTGAACTAAATTGTTCTAATCCGCCTTTTTGCAATGTAGGACATACAAAATGCTCATTTGGTGGGAACGCGAGCATGAATATGTGGATCTAGCCACATTAATTCATCCACCTGTAATACAGGCATTAAAAGCATGCAGACTATTTAAATTCTGGGCCATACCCGGCATGAGGGCCCAAGTGGACTTTTTGCAATGGCTGGTAGAAACGTGGAGTACACAGGACCAGTGTTTTATGATTGATGGCCACTGGTTCGAAATCGAGCTAGAGGACATATACTTCTTGAATGGTTTTCTCAAAAGAGGTGAATGATTATCTCTATTCGGGACTAGGCCAGGTGGCCAGTCTGTCGCTAGTCTCTGATTAGAGTTTTGCATTGACCAAACAGAGGACAAATGGATAGATATTAAAATTATCTCCCGTCCTGAACTTAAAGTTATCGCGTTTACTGTCACAGACTATGTGGGAGCGCAACATTTCATGTAGCTACCGGATCCCAGATGCGAATGGTAGTAGACTATTATCGAGGCACCATCTTCAACTGGTGCGAGGCTGTGTTGGCGAATGTAAAAGGCAAACTGACTAGAGCAAAGAACAGAGAACTAAAAAATTTTGGATATGGTTTCTTGGTTGTGAGCTTTGGTCTAGAGAGGGTCCCTATGTTAGTCCCACAATAGCTTTTCGTTGAGGATGGACTTCCTCGAGAGCCTAGGATTATGCAATGGGTTGCAGTGATGGCCCGTCATCCTGAAGAGGGCTCAAAGGTTGTCTCATTTCCACTTGAGTATTTTCATTGGTTGAGAAACCAAATTTTTGTGATTCAGGATTTTCCATATGCTGTGATGGGTTGTCGTGGTGATCCAGACATGGCTCTTCCACCAGGAGAGAAATCAAATGATTCAAGTAAAATCATTTTCAACACTTTCTAAATTTTTAACTAATTTTTTGTTTTTTAAATCGTCCAAAACTGACAGTAAAAATTTTTAAATGCAGATGTGAGTCCATGGCGACTAGCCGCTCTCTAGTTGTATGAGAGGAGACACCCAGCTGCCACAGTACCAGCCCCACAGGACCAATCTACAGAGACCCTGACCGAATTGTAGAATCGTCTAGAGTGTTTGACAACAGATATTCCAGAGACTAGCATAGATGATATTCCACTTAGGTTACAGCGTTACGTGATTGGGGTCCGAGGACCTTTTAGGAGGTTCCTTTGTAGGGTGGCCCGAGAAGTGGTTTCTTATCGTGATCATCATCAGTGATAGGATGATCGCCTTTATAGACTCATATGACATTTTATGTCTTTTTGTACTATCATTTTTGCTGATCATAAGGTGTTTTTTCAACCTATGATCGAAGACGATGTATATTTGGCATACTTCTATGCTATGATATATCACTATTACTGGCTATCTTGTATAACATGTTATGAAATGTTTTTAAATTTACTGTTTTCAGAAGCAATTGCATCTGCTAATGTATTTAAATATCTTGGAATATGCTGATATCCAATGTAGTCAAATTCAAGAGACGAATTCTAAAAAATAATCTTAATAACACTAGATTTCTAATGGCATAAACTCTGTTAAATTGTAATACAATGATTTCAGAATCTAACCTAACAATCAAATTCTGAATCCGAAATGAGATGGATTCAGATAATAACTCAATCACTACACTATACTCTGCAATGTTATTCGTTGTTTGACTAAGGCTTACCCCATGCATAGATACTAACTCATCAGAGGGTGAATAGATAACCCAAGTTGCGGAAGAAATGTTCCATGTACTACGACAAGCACCATTAGCAAAACCAATGTATGTTTGAAGAGACGTCGACATCTGCAATATCAAGAGTAAAATCAAGATAAGCAGGAATAATGATAAAATCACTCTCTAAACTATGCACACTTTCCTAATCTAAAACACACCAACTAGAAAGAAAATAATCTAATAAAAATCTCCACACCAAAATTTAAGCATAATATCTTTTCAGATAAAGCCCATTTCTGAGTCTACCTAAAGAGACACCGGCAAAATCTACTAATTCATAGGCCCCTTTTGCCAGCTTTTTCTTAACAACATAAGGACCGTGCCACATAGGTACAAATTTCCCAACCCTTAGCTTATCGTTTGCTTGATTATATAGTAAGACTAGGTCTCCTTCCAAAAAATTACGAGGTGTAACATTTCGATCATATTGAGCTTTTATTCATTTTGCATGAGTTTTGATTGCTAATCCACCGTCACGTTGATTCTCATCTAGCTGAGCTAAGTACAACAAATGTTTCTCCTCTTCTGAAGTGGCTAAGAGTAATTCTATGGCTATTTGTAATGACGGAATTTCACATTCAATGGGTAACACTGCCTCCAAACCGTAGACCAGTTGAAAAGGAGTGAAACCAGTTGATGTTTTTACTGAGGTTTGATATGCCCAAAGTGTTGAAAATAACATGTTATGCCAATTCGACCTATGAATACCAATGATTCATTGGATCATAGTGACTAGAACTTTATTGATAGCTTCAACTAGACCATTAGCCTGTGGGTAATATGGGTAGAACTATCGTGATGCAGGCTAAGTTGATCTATTAGTTCAGTCATCATGATGTTTCAAAAATGAACCCCATGATCAGTAATAATCACTTGAGGAACACCGAATCTAGCAATTATATGATTGAAAACGAAAATTGCAGCAGTTTTTCTGTCTGCCAAAAATGTAGGCATTGCCTCGGCCCACTTAGTAAAATAATCTACCGCAAGGATGATATATGCATGCCCCCTGGCCGAGTGAGAGTTACATGTAATAAAGTCGATACCCCACTTTGCGAAAGGACCGACAAAAATTATAGGGTGGAGAGGAGAAGATGGAGCACACATCTTATGATTAAAAATTTGACAATTGTGGCATTTGTAGACTGCATAGGTACAATCTTTAAATAAGGATGGCCAGAAATAACCAGCGTGCAATATCTTTTGGGCTGTGGTATACCCAAACATATGACCACCACATGCTCCAGAGTGACAATCATTAAGAACCTTTTCAGCTTCTTCATGAGTTAGACAATGTCAAAAAATAGAATCTGCCCCACGACGATAGAGTGTATCTCCAATAATATTGTATTGTTGAGATTGGAAACATATTTTCCTTTGCTGAGATCGTGAGATTTCAAGCCTAAAAGATTGGGTTTGGAGATAAACAATGATATCTCCATACCATGGATCAAGAGTACTGATAAGAAACAAGGATTCATTCGCAATGGGTTCTTCTCCCACAGTTTCATTATTGATACGCGAGAAATCACACATTAGCTCCGTAAAAACCAAAGATTTCTTTGCCTTTGATTTTTCAAATTCCAATTCAAATTCCTGCAGGATAACTATCCATTTGGAATACTTTCCCCTTAGCAATTGGTTGGTCAAAATATACATCATAGGGTTACAGTCAGAAATTACCATGGTTTTGCGTAATAATATGTAGTGACGAAATCTTTGGATAGCTTGAACAACTGCCAATTCCAATTTCTCCACATGTGAATATTTAAGCTCAGTCAGATTCAGAGTTGGACTAAGATAGTAAATCACATGTTCACTTTTGAATTCATCTTCCTAAGCTAAAACCATCCCAATGGTGGAATGAGAGGCGGCGAGGTACAAGAAGTAATCCTGGTTGTAGTTGGGAGGATGCAATAATGGTGCATGGGTCAATGTGTGTTTACGTGCATTAAAATATTTGTCAACTATCTCATCCCAAAAGAATGGAGTATTCTGTTTGAATAATCTGGTAAAACATTTCGTTATCTCAGTGTAGTTAGGAATGAAACGACGTAAAAAGTTTTCTTTTCCTTGCAAACTTTGGAGTTGGCGAAGAGTCGAAGGAGGAGGTAATTTGGCAATAGCTTCAACCTTCAAGGGATCGACCCGAATACGGGCTTTCGAAATGACAAATCATAGTAAATGACCCATTTCTATACAGAAAACACATTTGTGTGGATTCATCCTAATTTGACAATGCCTACATCTCATAAAGATTGCTCGTAAATGAGTGAGATGATCGGCTCTACGTAATGAATGGGTAGGTAAATCATTGAGATAAGGCTGCACAATGTGCTTGATGTCATGAAATGAATAGGACATAGCTTTTTGAAAAGTTTCCCCAGCGTTCTTGAATCCAAAAGGTAATTTGCAATAAGAGAATGTCCCCCATGGACAAATGAAAGCCGTTTTTGGTTGATCAGCAGGGAGTATGTTGATTTGATTGTAATCGGAAAAGCCATCCATAAAGGATAACATTTCACTGCCAGCACAATCATCAATAATTTGATCAATATAGGGTGTTGGATAATTTTCTTAAGGACAAGCTCGATTAATATCTCTATAATCGATACATATTCTTATTGTTCCTTGTTTTTGTTAACAGGAACAATATTCGAAACCCAATCCGTTAAAGGAATTGGATAAATGAAACCTGCACGAAGTAATTTCTCAACTTCAGCTTTAATAGCAGCAGCTTTTCGCGGATGTATCTGACGAAAACGTTGCCGAACAGGTTTAGCATCCAGGTAAGTTTTAAGTTCATGGACAGTAATCAATGGATCGATTCCTAGCATTTATTCATATGACCAGGCAAACACGTCGCGAAATTCTTGAAATAGGGCTTCATAAGTTTGGATTTCATCGTCCGTACAGGAAGCACCTATATGACTGTTTTCAATAATTCCGGGTTTAACCGAAATGTCAATAGGAATCGTTCGAGAGATATTTCCCAAATTTAACTTAGAATCAGGGTGTTGCAATGGATTCTATGGTTCTTTGACATAATCAACAGTAAAAATAGATGAAAAATCATTTTCAGAATGATCAAGCTCAGATAAAAATAAAGATCGATGATGAAGATCTTCCCAGGGTAAATCATCAACAGACAAAAGTTCAAGAATTTCTCATCAGTGTGAATAGGATCAGCAAACGTTGTTGAATTTGAGGTTGATATTAAAAGTGATTCCCCATGGACCACATTCATTGGATTGATTTTGGTTGAACAAGAGTCAGAAAATGACTGTACGACCTGATATGCAATTTCAAAGGGACTCAAAAGCATGGCATTACCAGTTGAATCCACCTCAGAATCGGAAGGTACGATCCAAGGATCATCAAAAGCGATGGTGTTTGATGAAACCACATGAATGGTTGCAAAATAAGGTGATACATTAGGAGGAGGAAATGAAAAATTTCCTAGTAAACCAGAATCTCTAATCAAAGCTACCCCAATATCCTTGTAAGGGATAACTGTTTTATCGACATGTTGAATACTATCAAAAGAGGCTGGGTCGGATGAAAAATAAGTCAGTTGGTCTATTGTAATGATCTTTCCATTATGAGGAAACTTGATAAGCCAAAAGACCGATAAAACAATAGCAGTCATAGCGTAATACCAACTGTGACCCAAGAGAAGGTTGTAATCTAGAGGGGCATCAACCACTTCCACATCTAGATTTACAGTTTTGCCTTCAACGCCTATAGGTAAATCCTATAAAATTCCAAAAGGATGAAACCCTCAGCCATAAAAAGCCTTTAGAATCTTTGGGGATTGAATGAGTGTAGGAGAACCAAGCGATCTCCAACACTGGATCGACATAATACACGTAGAAGCTCCTTCATCAATTACATTTCTAAAACAAAGTCTGTTTTTGACTAACATTGGAATCTAGAAAGCCATTTGATGAGGGAGGTGAGGTGTACTATTATCTAAACTGAAGAATATAAGGTTTGAATCCTGAATATAAACAACTCCTATAGCCAACAATAGTAATTTACGCTATGTTGGACATGATTGAAGCACCTCCAAAGCCGACATTACTGAAGGGGAAACAACTAAGTTTTCAACAATGTTATAATTCTAAGCAACTCTCGCATGTGGATTGAAAGATGACTTCCGAAGTATACCTTTAGCAGGCGGTTTGATTACTAAGTCAGGGTTAGTTTTATCGATCTGTAGTGGATCAGAACTCGAAGGAGTTGAAGTTGATGGGTTTGAATTAGAAGATTCTACTTCTTTACCACCAACAGGACTTTTACTACCATAATCTTGCGAGCATGTCACAATCCTAACACGGGACATCATCATAATGGGTTCTTCTAAGGCATTTGAGGAAGAACCGATCATCTTACTCTCTTGACTAGGAAAAGGATCCTTCAAGACATCAGGTGTTTGAGAAACTTTGACTATTTTCGCAACCTCAACTCAATGTGGGTAGTCTCTTGTAAAATGATCCTCATCACAAATGAGACAAGGATAGCGAGGTTTGCATTTCTCGTCAGTAGATTCATTTTTATCTAATTTCGCTTTTGAGTTTTGTTTATTTTTCTTCTTCCCCTTATTTTTACCGCTAGATTTTGATTTGGCCGTAGATGATTCTACAACATGGATATCGGTAGGAATTTCAGCGGAAGAGTCTCCTGTCGGGGAATCTGGTAAAGTTATAACAGGAGATGAATTCTTTGAAGATTTCTTGTTGGTTTTGTTACTAATTGAACTAATCATACCAGCAGCGGCATGAGACCATGAAGGAGATGCAGTTATTTGATTGTGTTTTGGAAGGTCGAGGATTTTTTCATGTAAAGTACCTGACTGTGTATAGATGAGGTCAAGGTACTTAGCCTAAGAAATTACTTGCTCTTCAGTAACAACTCCTACCTTAGCTACATCCTCAATGGTTTTAGGTAATAATGATTTAACGAACCATTCTGCTAAAATTTGATCCGGAATAAAAAATTTCACTAAACGTCGTCTATGTCGCCATTCATGGATATGATTTGAAATATATGTGGATGTTGATTGTTTTAATGAAGTTAATAATTCCGTGCCATTGTCGTATCTGACAGGAAACTAAAAATGAGCTGAGAAAGAAGTGGCTAACTAACTAAAATTATAAAAAGAGCCTCATGGTAACTCAATGTACCATTTGGCAGCAAGACCAATCAGAGTGCATTGAAAAAGATGTAAGCAAATTAAATCATTGATAATGGAATTAGTTGCACACCAGAGGTGAAAAGTCATCACATGGTTTGACGGATCCTCTCCTAACTTACCCTCAAACTTTGGGATATCACTGGGAAACTTATTCGGAATTGGCAGCCAAAACGGAAGATAATTAAATGGATCGTTCATAAGGCGCGACAAATCAAGTAAATCCAAGGTTGCAATAAAAGGTAACTGACGGTTAGGGTCTCGAAAACCTTGGGTAAGAAGACTAGCCCCAGGAGGAGGATATCCAGGATAAATTGGAATTGGATTTGCATTTGGAATATTATATCATCTCGAAAAACCAGGATTAACCAGACCAAACTAGGGTTTTTGAGGTTGCTAATAAGTATATCCAGGTTACGGTTGATACTGATAAACTGGGTTTTACATAGCAAGATGGAATTGGTACTGCCCCTGGTACAATTGATAAGTGAATTGCGATTGACTTGTGACAACCGTACTTAGACCAGGTTGTCCTACAGGCATCTAAACCGAAGTCTAAATTGTAGGTCCTGACTGTGGTAAAGGGGCTTGAGGAGTTGATGCAGGAACAGTAGAAACCAGAGTTGCTGATACTTCAGAAGTAGGTGGGGTAGTTGAACAGAAGCTACAGTAGTTGCAGCAGTCGTTTGAGGCGGAGTTTGAGGTGAACTAGGCCCAGACTGATGAAGTACGCTAGGTGCAGAAGTTTGAATAGTAGGCTGGACAGGTTGCTGGTTTGGACCAGAAACCAAAGGTTGTCTAGATTGAGATGACAACTACACATTAGGTTACAAAATCCGTTGAGATGAATCCCACGCCATGTTCATTCTGGGGTATGGACCCATAAAAGGTTGAGCATATTGAGGACCATAACTGGGTTGAGCATAGGGTTGATAATTGAGAGGTACATTTCCAGCTCCTTGTACAAATGGTTGACCAAAAGGTGGTTGGAAACCTTGAGTTGGGTAATGACCTTGAGGTTGATAACCTTGAGGCATGTACTGAAACTGGGGTTGACCTTGAGGTACATATTGATATTGGGGTTGACCTTGAGGTATATATTTAGTTTGGGGTTGACCTTGAGCTATGTATTGTCCCGAAGGTATGTACTGTCCTTGAGGTTGCCCCTAGGCGATAACTGACTACCTTGAGGCTACGCCCTAGGCGGTAATTGAGTACCTTGAGGTTGCCTCACAGGCAGTAACTGACTACCTTGAGGTTGTCCTCTAGATGGTAAATGACTGGCTTGAGGTTGCCCTCCAGAAGGTAAATGACTGCCTTGAGGTTGCGGATTTGGATTAGTATCAGACATCATAAGAATTTCTTCTACGCTAGACACTTGAGTTCCGCTATTACCAGTTGATATCCCATGTTCAATTGGTTGAGGAGATGCTCCTATAAAAGTACCAGTGAGTGACTGATACCTAGAAGGAACAGAAGGACCGCCATATAAAAATGCTTCCGGTGTTTGGGAAGACATGGATGACCATTTCAACATATTCAAAGGAGGATAATAACCTCTGGGCGTAGGATGAAAAGGAATTCGAGGTGGTGAAAAACTAAGACCTGAATTTTCTAAAAATTTGGTCAACGAGACGTACCAAGTGTCACTCCCAAATGGACTGTAGAAAATTGATTCACACTCCCTAAGTTCTAAAGTTGGTTGATTTTCAAGGAGAGTTATATGTTCGTTCGGACTAACAAATTCTTCAAGGGAAATGAGTCTAGAAGGGAGATTTTTAGTAATAGCACTTCCTACCCTGGGTGAAACAGGACCACTAGAAGTTGGAGAAGAAAATCCTAAAGATGGAGTAGTAGCAGGTTCAATTTCAGGCTTAGAAATTTTAGGTTTTTCAATTAATTCACTAGTAGGAGAAATACTACCAGTAACTTCAGAAAATGAAATTGGTTCAGAAATATACTTTGTTGCTTGAACTTGATAATGAGGATGAATGATTAAAGATGATTCTCTAGCTTCCATTGACCCAACTCTACTGTCACTAGGTGATACAAGAGCTCGTAGCCCTTCAAGTGGGCTTGGTGTATACTCGAGAGGTTTCCCTCGAAGTCTACGGGATTGTCTCGGTAATTCAGCGACGATTAAATATTTAATTACTTCACATGCAAACAAAGAAAATCTCAATAAAACCACCTAGAGTCTCTAAAGAACCAAACAATTGAATCACACGCCTAAAAAAATCTAAGAGTTCAAACCACACATAAACAGTAACTTTCCGTACCAAAAACACTAGTTGGTGATGAAATCCAACGTTGCAGGATTCAATACAGAAAGGGCGGTTGGAACAGTTACCGACAACCCACTTAATGAAACAAATTGGCACAAGTTTCTTCACAAAAATGTCTTGAGTGAAGAGAACCCCCCAGAGAGTCCAAGTGAGTTTGGTCGACGTCTACTCCAGGTACAGTGAGACCCGTCCTTCACTGTCACCTTAGGAAAGGATCCTAAGATTATGGTCACTAAGGTTACCAACAGTAACAAATACAACTAGGGGAACAGTCTACGATTCGATCTATGCGCAAGGGCAGAGTAACAGAGCTCAATCCCCTTGAAGGCTCCTCGACAAGATAAATCTGAGGCTTACCAACAAGTGACCCCAGGCTCCTCTATAATGGTTAATCCGAGGTTTACCATTTGTAATACGCGCAAATCTTCTATCTTTCCCAATGAGAAAGACTTGATTGTCTCAAAGGCTCAGACATGATCTCGTGATTGAATCCTTTACGAGGAGCTTCCCAGATTATATCAATTACAATTGGATTTATTTCCTTCCGCAAGATATTGCTACTTGTTTGTTTTAACTATCTTGGAGAGTTAATTACTCCCTACTCCAAGATACTAGCCTAAGCTATATTGGTGATAAGAGCCCTAGAAATAAAAAGATTTCTAGATCAATTTTAATTAAGCGTTAATTTTATGGTTTGTTTCTTAAGTCAATAGGTACGGAGATGAAACTTTGATCGTGTGAAGACTCGACTCCAAAAACACTAAAAATGCACCTAAAGTGATAAACAATTCGTTTTCTCTTCAATGAATTTCTAGCTAAAAGAAAGAGTTGAGAATGCAATTCTTTGAAAAACAAAACTTTCCTTCAACATGTAAATGAAAAAAAATCTTTTTGTCTTTTTTCAATAAACTCAAAACGAGACTACTAATTGTGCTCACAAAAATTCCCTTTTCTTTTTCAACACTCAAAACTACAGAAAACAATTCTTTCAAAAGAGATTCTACATTTTCTAGAAAACACTGAAAACTATGAAAAACTAATCTTGAGATCTAAAACCTTCCAAAAACCTAATTGATAAAAGCTTCAAATATTTTTGAGGACATTTTACTTATTTATTCAGTAAACTAAGGATTAATTCGTTCAGAATAAAAAATCAATCAAAAAACACCCAGCTATGTTTTCTTTTATAAAAATGAAATTCAAAACTTACAAGCAAGTTCGTTAAAAGATTTGCAAAGAGAAAATGAAATCTATTTCTCACCAAGGACATATTTCACAAACTAGCCAGACTCATCAAGAAGAGAACAGACACCAGGGTGATCTAAAGTTTCTTAGGCTTCTAATCTCTAAGTCACTACAAAGACCAAGCGAAAATCAATCCAGGCATGCAAAACTTCTAGAAAATCACCTAAAACAAAAATGTCAATGGAACTCACTCACAAGAGATTTTTGACAGAACACATGCAGATCTGGGTAGAAACTAAAAGTCGTAAATAAAAAGCTAAACTTAACTCCACGAAAACATTTTAGGTTTTTAAAAATTTTGACAGGGTCTGCAATTTCCTGTAGAACCAGATGTACCGCTCTGTGCACTAAAGGAACAGTGCTGATATGTCCACACTGTCTTGTAAAACGAAAGTGTGATCCCCTTGAAAGTTTAGAAAAAACAAAAATTACTCCAGATCCTAAAAACTACCCAATCCCACACACGTCAAGCAGAAACAAGAAACAAGAACAAGTTTCTCAATTCAAAGACAAAGGAAAATCGAAAAACCAAATTCAGTTCCCCAGTGGAGTCACCAATTTGTTGGTCGGATAAATTGTTCTTGTGAACAAGGCCGATCTCCCTAGTATCAAAATATATCTAGCAACAAGCAGGACTAGCAAATTTACCTTTCTCTAAACATATTGTGATTCATTAATAAAAACTAAAGAGGTGTTTTGGACCCTACCTTAAGTCCAACGCTAGTTTGTGGTAGCCATGCTTCAACCATCCGAAAGAGTTTCCTTTTGAGAACCTGCAATCTCAAACAAGCACACATCAAATAACACCTGCATAGCTAATATAATAAATGATGTTCATCATGGTGATCAAGGAATCCATAAAATAAACCATAAAACATAGCCTATTGAGAAAAATAAACTTGATTGTATTAACTTTGAAATAGAAGAATTTTACAACCTTTGGTGCCTTGATGCTGTACAAGCTCTTCCCAGGGTCCAAAACAGGAATCTCCTCTACTTTGAAAAGCCTCACACTCTTCCAAATGAGATCAAGAGGTATGTAATATTTCCTCACAAAAGCTCAATTAGGAAGACTAAGTTCCAACAACATTTCACCTCAAAATTATTCAGCTTTCAACCTCTCCAGTAACCAGCCCAATGCTTCATTTTGTAGTGCAAAGGAAAGAGGTTACAGGTCCACCTATCAAGGGAGAGAGTCCTCCTTCAAAGGGATAATCTCCTCACATCAAGGGGTTAGCTCCTTAAGGTATGGGTTGTATGAACCTTAAAGGAGTGAACTTGCCACCTCAAGATTCCTTCTAGAAGCTTCCAGAAATAACTCAAAGTGAGTTTTTAAGAATGTACTTGTGCCTTTCTGACTTTTATAGGGGTCCACACCCATTACATAGAGACAGAGCGGTCAGGTGTGCAGGCGACATGACCATTAGGTGTGGGACCGTAGGTAATGCTAAGAGAAAGTGTGGAACCAGAGTTTTAGAGAATTTTAAGGGCTTTCTCTTATTTTCAAGACTTGCACTGAGGTTTAAGACTTGCACAAGAGAAAAGTATGAGTGGTGATAGACTCACACAGATTGCATACTGTCCAACGCTAGTTTGTGGCAGCCATGCTTCAACCATCCGAAAGAGTTTCCTTTTGAGAATCTGCAATCATAAACAAACACACATCAAATAACACCTGCATAGCTAATATAATAAATCATGTCCATCATGGTGATCGATGAATCCATAAAATAAACCATAAAACACAGCTTATTGACAAAAATAAACTTGATTGTATTAACTTTGAAATAGAAGAACTT
>APFE031680352.1:2172-36671 GCA_000404065.3 Pinus taeda | reverse complement strand
ATGGCATGGCTCTCAATATGATTAGAATTAAGAAGTACGCAGGAGAACAGTTCAGAAGATGCGTACCCGTAGGTACGACGTGCAGGGACCGCGTCCAGACACGCAAGTTACCCATTCATGAGGTGCGTACCCCAGTGCACACACTTCAAGGCAGTAAAACGCGCACACATGGGGTTTCTTATATTTAACCCTTGGTATTTAGCCGACGGTATTGTGTTATTATGGTTTTGGCCCGTGGTATTGATCCATGATTTGAGGAAGAGCTTGCCTATATAAAGCAAAGGAGATCATTTGGCTTATGTATGATTTTGGGTTGAATATCTTAAGATCTGAAATATTTGGGTTATTGTTTCAAAAAGCTTGATCTATATGAAAGTGAAGTGGAAAGCGAATCTGTGAAGGGTGATCTCTCGAACGCTTGATCAGATCTGGGTATCCGTCTAACTGTAGCACACTGGTGATCTGCAAATTCGGCCTTAATCTGATGTACGCAAGTGTTTAACGGTGCCTCTGCGTAGGTACGCAGAGCAAAAGAAGGCGAGCTGCATGGGTACGCAGAGCAAAAGAAGGGTGACTGCGTGGGTACGCAGAGCAGAAACAGGCAAACTGCGTGGGTGCGCAGAGCAGCAGTGGTTCAGGTGCGTACGCACAGTAAACATACGTGGCGCGATAGTCTTTTTGGGTGCATGCCTACTGTGACAGTACGCGGCGCGATAGTGCATTTGGGTGCATACTGTACGCAGCGCAGTAGAAGAAGCAGTGCGTGGTCACGCAGTGCAGCAGAAGGAACTCTACGGGTATACGCAGAGAAGCAGAGGGTGAAGTGCGTAGCGACGCAGGCCAAAGAAAGGAAAGCTGCGTATCTGTCTCATGACTATCTGTTGACTGAATTTTTCTATTGATAAGGTGTTCTGGGTTTAGTTCTGTGTTGTTGATCTTGTTACTACTGTTGACGGTGAAATCTACACGTACTTGATGATCATTTGATGTATATGGATCCAGTTTGAAAATTCATGAAAAATGGTCCTTGAAAAGAATTAGGGGGTTGCAGCTCCCTTCCAGGAGAGACTGGAAAACGAGAGAGAGTTGTAGCTCTCTGCAGGTTGCATCCTGCGTACTGGTAAAGGACTGCACTAGTACAAGACCATTGTAAAAGGAGTTTCTAATTTGAAAGAAGATAGAGACATATTGCAGCAGGTGGTTTTCAGTCACATTGGGTTTCCACCTTATATCTGGTGTTCTTTGATGTGATTGTCTGTTTTTCTTGTTCATGGTCATTGTTTTATGGTACTGATATGAAAAAATAATTCAAAGTATAAATAAGGAAGAATTGTTAAAAGGACTAGATAATACTGATTCACCCCCCCTCTCAGTATTATTTTCAACACCTTGATGTTGTACAAGCTCTTCCCAGGGTCTAAAACAGGAATCTCCTCTACTTTGACAAGGCTCACACTTTTCCAAATGAGATCAAGAGGTATGTAATCTTTTCTCACAAAAGCTTAATTAGGAAGACTAAGTTCCATCAGCATTTCACCTCAAAAATATTTAGCTTTAAACCTCTCCAGTAATCAGCCCAATGCTTCATTTTATAGTAAAAAAGAAGGAGGTTACACGTCCAGCTATGAAGGGATAGAGTGCTCCTTCAAAGGGATAAGCTCCTCACATCAAGCGGTTAACTCCTTCAGGTATGGGATGCATGAACCTTAAAGGAGCAAACTTGCCACCTCAAGGTTCCTTCTAGAAGCTTCTAGAAATGAATCAAAATGAGTTTTAAAAAATGTACTTGCGCCTTTTTGAGTTTTATAGGGGTCCGCACCCATTACACAGAGACAGAGTGGTCAGGTGCACAGGGGACATGACCATTAGGTGCGAGACCGCATGTAATGCTAAGAGAAAGTGCGGAACCAAAGTTTTAGAGACTTTTAAGGGCTTTCTCTTATTTTCAAGGCTTGACATGAAGAACTGAGGTTGAAGACTTGCAAAGGAGGAAAGTATGAGTTGTGATAGACTCACACAGATTGCAGAATGTCAAGGTGACAATTTTTGTGCAACACAAGCTCAGTAAAAAAATGAAACAATGTCCAAGTCGAGTCTTTGGGTAGATATCGTAAAATCCCAGTCGAGTCTTTCACTTGATCTCGTAAATGAACCCTCATTCCATCCACCTAATGGCCACGAGTAGTCTACTTAGGTGAATGTAATGAAGCTTGGGGGGAATGCACCTAGTGGTAATGTTAAGTTTCCCTGTAGGTTATGTGAATGGAATCACCCCATTCACCTTTGTCCCTATTTGGACGAATCCAAAAGGTGTTGGATAACCGTCCTGCCACAATGACTTCCATCTGGTTATAGAAGAGTCTCCCTGTCATCATGCTGGGGGCATGTAAACCAATCTCAATCATAGTTTTTCGTTTTAAGCTTGTGTAAAAATGAAACTGAATCCAAGCATAGTTTTTCTCGTTTCAAGCTTCTGTAAACATAAAACTGAATCCAAGCATAGTTCCCTACGGTTCAAAGCTTGTCTAGAAATGAACACATTTCCATTTTTAGCTCTTGTGATTTCCAATCTATCAGCATTTTCATTAGATGAGCCTTGGTTGTTTTCATCCCATTGCTACCATCCTTTCGGCCGATCATACACTTTGACTTGGTTGTTTTACCTATTTTGAGGAATAGTTGCAATGAGTGGTCTTATTAGCCAGCCTCTTCACATAAATCAGCATGTTTTGGGAATGTTCCAACATCACCGGAATTGGTTTCTACCCTAGACACCACTCGTTCCTCAAAATGGAGTCCTCTTTAAGATCTTTTTAGACTCTCTAAACATGAACAGATTGTCGAGCGCTTGCCGTTTCTAGCTTCTTAATGGATTAGAATCAATATCTACTCGGTATAGTTTTACCCCTTCTTCGGGCTAAGATAGATTAACTATGAAGAAGGTACTTGTTGATCAAACATGATCAATAGGTTCTCTCTTGTATTATTTTATGCTTTTTCGGACTTGAGAGAAAAATTTACGAAAAAGAAATGGTGGAGTTTCCTTTTAGTCCCTTTTAGACTCTCTAAATTTGAAAAGGACTGAGTTATCTTTGTCATTAAACTTGTTAAAAACATTAAATAGCGACAAACTTGACCATCTAGACAAGATCTAGTTTCACCTTTGCTAGACTTGTTAAAACATAAAATAGCAATGGATTGACCCGAAGGGTGGAATTATACAACAAGCATATGTTATCCTCCTAAAGCTTGATAAAAATAAAGAGGTATTGGTTAGAAATGATTGGGGAAAATGGGAAAAATCCGAGAATACTTTATGGTAGCAGGATGCTCTTGAACATGACACTTTCACCTCATCACTTGACTATGTGGGTTGGGTCATTTAGCTTGATGGCTATCACACCACTGGTCTATCATACCATCCATCACTTTGTTTTGGGTCAATGCTACCAATTCACTTCAGTCTCACCGATATGTTCAAGAGAAGTCATTGAATTCAAAACTTCATCATTTACAATACTGTAAACCTTGATTTTCATGTTTGCTATTCCTGAACGTTGTGTCGTCAGTTGATGTTTCATCTCGAAAATCATTTAGCTCATTTCGTGTCGTTGATGTAGGATACATCAAGGCCCTCTTGCGATGAGTCGCTTCTTGTTGACATCAGCACATCATCTAAGAAGTTGACTTAGAAACACCCCTTTAGTACCTTGAGGCTTGCATTCATCAATTGCAGGTTTCCCACTTTCGGCTATAGGTTGACATCACTAGCCTTCGACCGAAAGAATTCGTATGGTGTTTGACATCAAATCATTTATTAACACCATGTGAAATATATTGCAATACCTTGAGGGTCATTATCATTATCGGTGATTCATCTCACGTCTGTTAACAACTTACATCATTGGTTGGTAGTCAAGTGATGTCTCTCCATGTTTGACTTCAAATCATCTATTCACATGGTTAGACTTGTACCTGAGCGAAAGATTGGAGGAGATTGAAGACCCTGAATCTAGTTTCATCCATCTGGGCTGCGATATATATTTTCAGGAGTACTATATCAAATATACAATGGCCTTACATTCATGGTCATCCATTCATGGGTTTATATCTGTAGACGACTATATTTGTACATGTAATGGAAGTTTATAAGTTGATCATGGGTATGCCTTCGCTCAGATACTTCATGAGAAAAAATCAAATTATCACGATATTAGTATTGTAACTTATGCAGGTCTCCTTCCATTTTGAAACCTTCTCTCCAAATGGTAAAGCATTTCACTTGACATGTTTATTTTTGACTTCATGCTTTAGGGGGCAACTGTTATAGGTCAATTTGGGCACATCAATCTAGACTTCCAGATCTGTACTATTAGGGTCCACCAAGCCCTAATTTAGTTGTTTTCATTCCCTAGTGAGGGCAACGTACATCATGTTTTCCTCCCAAGAGTTTCTATGACACCATTCATCCAAAAAGTGTCCCTAAGGAGATCAGCGCAGGTAGCCTTCTATCAGGCTGCATTGCAATGTAGAAACTGCACTAACTGGGTGTGCTGCAGTGCACTTAGCCTTTGTTTTAACCTGCGCTGAGGAGATTCATCAAATTTTTTAAATGAATCCATTGGATTCCTCATCCAATGGATACTTCTGGAAGTTTCTAGGTTGGCTGAGCTCACATTTGAATGAGGAAGAGGATGAATGAACCTCAATCCATTATCGCTTCCTCCATGGAACCAACTCCCAATTTTGGCAGAGCATTCATGAGGGCCATTAATGGCTTAACCTCCTCCATTTAGCTATAAATTGATCAAGCATTCAAAGGCTGGCAGAGGTTGGATTTTCTTGAGCTAAGGAGATGTTGTTTGAATGAGATTAGTGAGAGTATTGTAATGATGTTGAAGTGTTGCTTCATGAGGAGAGAAGGGTTTGATTGGAAGGAAGATACTGAATTGAGCATGAACATTCATGGGTTGTAATATTTCCTCTTATCAATAAAGAATTCAAAGCTTTTTCCATTCATGTGTTTATATGTATATCGTATTCTGGATTCTATGATATGTTTAATTAATAGATATTCATTGTGTTCTTTTATTGGTTTTTGTCTTGGCTTGTGCATAAGTAATTTCCAAGCAATTTAAGTATAGAAAGTAGTGGTGGGATTAATCAAAGGGGAGGGGGAGTAAGCTAAACCTACAGGTCGGTTTCTTTTCCTGCTTTTCTTATCTGTTAATTATAGAAAAGGAAACAAATTACTTTGTCTGTTGTTTCTAGGCTAGCTACTAAGTCTAGAGGGTTAGGCATTTGTAAAAACACTAAATTTTCCCAAAACAGTCACATCAGGATATTTGGCTTATCGGTATATTTCCATGTGAAAAAGGATGCACAAAGGAAGCTTGAGCTAACAACACAGTTGGGGATACTTATGGGGTACACTAATACACCTCACAACTATCAGGTGTACTTGCCTACCAGTCGGAGGACAATAATTTGTAGAGATCTCAAGTTTGATGAGCAGAAGGCCATACGCGTTTCCCTTGAGAGGGAACTCCAACTACAAGCTATGGAGGAACTATTGGTTCCTGAGGAGGAGGAGCCTGAGACTGATGCTGAGCAGCCACATGCAGAGGTTCCAGGAGTGGAGACATCCACTCAAGTAGAGTCTTCCATAGATGGATGGAAGCGCATAAGAGAAGCTGACATATTGTTGTAGGATGCGAGAGAGAATGTGGGAGCACCATCTTCTCAGCGCAGACAAAGGAGGTCACCTGAGAAGTACAATGGATACATGGTCCTTGTTGGGGAATGTGTTGAGACAGATCCATATTCCTTTGAGGAAGAAGTGTAGCAACCGATTTAGGTTGATGCTATGGTGGAGGAATATGACTCCATAGTTTGTAACAGTGTTTGGGATGTGGTTCCTGTTAGGGCCTAGATTTACCTCAGGCTGAAAAGGTAAGCTTCTAGGTCCACATCAAACCACGCTCAGCCTCGTAGCTAGCCCTACAAGGAAAAGAGAGGGATCTCTCTAGTTCAGTCTCAACAAAAGATAATCATATGGGCTTGAGATGACTGATTTAACAACTAATCTTAGGCTAGGTATGAAGTACAAGTATTTAATTTGAGTTTTTGGGGGATTTTTGTTGGAAAAGGGAAAGGAAAATTTGGGTCCGGGGATGAGGCCTAGTTTTTGCAGAGTTCTGATTGGGGCAAGGAAGGAAATCATTTTGATGCTTTAGATTGAATGAATGGATGGATAAAACTAGTGAGGAGATAAGGAGGGCAAGAAAGTCTCAAGAGCCCTCCTCAAACAGATGAAAACATTGAAAATTAAACAAAATTTCAAGGTAGAGCATAATAGTCCAGTGAATTCTACCTTAATCACTCATTTGTTTGATTTTAGAAGCAAAGAGAAGGGAAAATGATACACATAAACATCAATGAAATTACAATTACATAGAGAAAAACACCATCAAAACACAGAGCCACATGGATCCCAACAAGTGCTGCAAAACCCTGGTCTTTCCTTAGCAAAAAATGCAGAGATAGAATGTACAATGATGTGCCAAGCAATCCCAAGTGTCCAACCATGAAAATGACTTGGAAATTACATAATATAGACAAGCCAAACCCATTCCCATGTCTCTAGGGGTCGAGCTCATCATTCTAGGAGTTTTTTCAACCAATTCTAAACAAAGCACTGAAATCTAGGCAATCAAACAACTTGCCTCTATTAGGAAACTGATTCACTCATTAAAATTTAACTTTTTAGTGAATGAATCCTCTAGAACAAGTAAAAATGGGCCAATATTACATCATGGTCATCAATTTACATCAATATAGATCAATAGTTACATAAAAAAGCAAAACTAGTCAAAACTGGGCGAATTTCTGAGCTGTACAGTGAAACATAAGCCAAAAATCCTCTATGTGTTGCGCCACTTTGGATCTGAATTTGAGGCTCTTCCTGGAGTCCCAATTAAGCCGACGATAGCTCGTTGGAAATTTCTACCTGTCTACTTTCCAATCCAAGTGAAATTTTTCAATTTGGTGTTCATTTGCCCCTCCAAAACTTCAATCTCCTAGCACTGCTTCCTGTGTGTCAAAATAGGGGCAGAGAGGTCATTTTTTGAGTGCTTTTGACCTCGAGGACTCAAAAATTGCCCAAATTTCTTGGCCATGTACCAGAAACCATAATTTTTCATGCCAAATCCAAAAATGTAAAGTTTTTGAAATTTGGAGCGCTCTAGCAAAAGTGAGTGCCATGTGGCGCGGCCCATAGGGAGGCAAAACCTGTTTTTCAGTGCAAAAATTTTCAAAAATGCAGAAATTGCTCCAAATTTCTTGAAATTTGGGTTGGACCTTATCTATCAAGCATCATTCTAGGCTAAAGAGGCTTCAACCAATATCTGAAGACGATCATGCTCCTTTTGCCTCTTTTGCTTCTTTGTTGTCTTCTTCAATTTTGCCTTTCAACTCCTTATTCGTGCCTTGGAACTCATATTTCGTGCCCTATAATGGAAAGACATGTGTCTCAACAATGCCTTGGCCAACAGTCTCTCCAGGTGCATGTTGATTCTCTCGATCCAAGACTCCTGATCATCATTAATCTCTTGCTCCAATGAAGTGAATTCAATCCTCCTCCTTTGGGCAGCTTGGCGATTCTCCTGTATGTTTTGTAACTCCATGATTGCTTGCTGATCTTCAAGTTGTTTGTTCCTCTAATCCAAGTATTTCATAGTCCACTTAGCCCTCTCCAAGTTGAGGGACAAGGCTTTGATCTCTGTCTGCTGCTCCTGGATGATCTCTCTAAGATGTGCATTCTGTGGGCCCATGCTTGTATCGTCATCCTGAACAAGAATAAAGTCCCGCTCACTTGAAGGACCCTCGTCCTACATTAGCCTCTTGCCTCTGTCCTGTACCTTTTTTTTTGATGTCAGAAGCAAGGCCCCTTCCACCCTAGGTGGAGATAACACTCGCTTTGATGCTGCAAATAACTGCCTCGTTCCCTTTTGATAAGTAATGAAAACTAGTATAGTAGCAGTGTGTGGATCATGGTCTTCATGCTGATGAAAAGGTCCACCTGTCTCATGCCCAGCCTCTGGAGGTCCCTGTGCAACTGTGAAAAACTCACAGGAGATGAAATCATCCCAAGTGAGGCCCTGTAATCCAAGCTTATGAACCACCGAAATTTTGATGAGAGAAAAATGGAAAATATTGTTGAACTGCTGCTGGGGGTCTTGTGTTGCACTAGGATGGTAATCCTTTCTATGTTTCGGCATATGAAATAAGGAATGTTCATCATCCATACCCGGATGAAATGCATGAGCAACCTGATGTGATAAGCATATAATCGGGAAAAACGGCCTTCATAACTGAAATACTTCATGATTAGTTTCATTAGTGGAGCATATTAATCTTTGAGATATCGGAAAGGAAACACTCTCTTGAGCTGTCTCAAGTAACCAGGTTTAATATATGTCTCATAATGCTGCCGATCAATCTTTTGCCTCTTGTTCCATGGCTCTCCAATGTTAGGTATGCTGGTTGCTCATGAGATAGATTCTGGTGTAAGTGTGAAAGTGACACCAGCCAAAGTAACTTGATCACCATGTAAATGTAGTACAGAAAAGCGAGCCAACTCATGATGAAATTGAACATTAGAAATCTTATCACAAAACTCATAACATGACTAAAACTAGAAACAAGAGATGGCAAGAGGGCAGGCCTGCAATTCGGTAAGGGTGGTTGGTTCTTCTCTAATATGTCTGCCACCTTTATGAGGCCTCCCGGGTGCATGTTCGTCCATGGGCGAGTCACTTTGGGTCTCCACTTCATAATCAGATGAATGACTGGATGACATAATTACTGCTATTCAAACTGCCTTACAGAAATAGATGCTGGTGTATGAAACTGTATTGGACCGCTCTTTTAGTGATGTGCTTAATTTCTGCCACCAAGGGGAAAACAAATGAAACAAGGGACTGCTAGGAAGGGGGAAATAGTAAGGGATTAGGGACTATTGGGACAAATTTTGTTAGGGAAATGTATTAGGGTTTGAGGGGTTTTATGTATAGGGTTAGGAGAGTTTTTGTAGGGTTAGGGTTTGGGGTTTGGGATTTGAGAATTTGGATAGGGGTTTTATGATTTTAGGGAGTAGGGAAACTTAGGAATGATGAAAATAAGGGAGAAATGGGATGGAGGAATGAATTTGGTGACAAACAATAAATTTGAAACCCTAATAGCAGGTTTTTGGGTTTAGCTATTTGTTTAGGGTTTCACCACATCAATCATCACAACACATCACAATATAAACCTCAAAATTGGATGAATAAATAGCAACCTACTTGAAACCAAGATAATGTAGGCAGTTTTGGCAATTGGAGGCGATTTTGGAACGTTTCAGCCCAGTCAGTTGTATGCACCGTGCAGCTCGCCCAATGCACCACTCCTTCCCAGTGCGCCGTGCCCGTGTAAAATAACGCCTTACATTTTATCCTAGTGTGTCGCGCCTCCCAGTGCGCTGCGCCACCTGCTCTATGCATCGCGCTGGCCAAGTTTCTTCCAAATTCACCCAAATTGAGAACTTGCTCAAAAAATGTGCTCTACCTTGCTTCTCTTTAGAAAATGAGCTAATGACATGAAGGAATTAATTATAATCAAATAGCTTTTAAGATTTTAGCTCATGAAACCCACTTCTATAATGTTTGGCAGATGACTTTTATTTCAACCTCTGTTTTGGACTTTTTCACTTCTTTTGCAAGGGTTGGAGCTTCTTAGGCTAAGGAAGGGAACCAGGGTGCAGGTGAACGAATTTACAATGAAGAGAGAAAAATTTACATGATTTTGTACAAATAAGACTAAATACTCTGTTTTTTCCTCAAAATAGAGTTTTGAGGAAAAACACATTTTCAGATACTTATTAACAAAATTTATTGGTGATAGAACATCCTCATGGCCTGCTGGTGATTATCGGACACTCTAAAGCATTTATTGACAAAACCCTAATGAAACCCTAGACCTACTTGACTTTAAAACCCTAAAGACAACTTTTCCAACTTTGATGAAAAGAAAACTGTATATACTCTTTTATGAACAGACATCAACCAGCAGGTGAATGACATGAGTGAAGTACAGGGACAAGACCCTTCTGTGAGAGGATCAATGATCCTAAATGGAATGCAGGTGATCGAGTAGAATGGGACACCTAAAATGAAATGAAACAAAAAATGTTTTGATCTCTGATGGAGGGATGAACAGACCGACTCTAACAGTTTCGAGACCACAGAACAAGTCAGTTGTGAGTTCCTGTTGGATTTATAAGGTAAAGAAAGCTATTGATGATGGGAGGATCATGTCGCTGCAGTATATTTTGACAGAGGAGTGAGATGCTGATATTTTTACAAAGGCATTGTCAAAGTGTAAATTCGGGTTCCATAGAGACAGGATCAGGTTGGCAGATAATCCCTTTCTTGTTGAGAGGGAGTGTTGAAATGTGGAAACAAGAATATTCCAATTTAATTTTTCCTTGAATTAAATTGTGAATTAAAATCAAATTTAGTCTTAACACCTACTTGGAAATAATTAATTAAGTTATTTTGACTTAATTAGTTGGAGAAATTCAAGTTAGAAGTCTTTATGAAGTCAAGCCCTTTAATTAATGAGATAAGATTGAGTTATATTTGAGATGTAATTAGTTAACTCAATTTACTGAGTTAAGTCCAGTTAATTAGTTCCAAACTGTTTGAGGAACTAATAGAGAGTTAACATTCAGTTGATGCATGCATGCACTCAACTAGTGTACTCCAGTTAACTCAAGATTCTCTCATCAGAAACTCATGCATGTATAATCTAAGTAAGACCCAAGGACAATGTACTATCATTGGCATGTGTTTTATTATAAACAAAAATCATGCATGCAGTAAGGAACAATTCCTTGAGGATTGCGCAGTTCTGACAGTGTGTGAGATCAATGTTCCACTTGGTTGAAGGTGAATCATTCCAGAGGAACAGCGCAAGGAAATAGGAGCTTGGAGGGTAGAGGAGAAGGCTTGAGAGAAGCCATGACTTCCTATGAGCATCTGTGAGGATTGTACTGAGAGCTAGCTAGCTGTGAGAGCTAAGGCTTTGTATAATTCCTATGTATTTCCACCTTGTATGATAATATAGATAGTGGGGTTTTTAGCTGAGGCTTTCCCCAAAGTATTCTCATGTGTATTGTGTGATTGATTATTCTTCTTATGGTTATATGTGTTCAGCTCGATATTTAAGCTTCTGCAAATTGATAGTACAAGTAGGTTATAGTATTCTTCTTTGATTTATATTACATTATCGAGTTAACCTACAATAGATTTTCTACATGGTATCAAAGCTGGATTTGTAGAGAATTTTCTACACTCTCATGTTATGCACAAGGGAGTGACTTGAAACCCAAATTCGCTCTCATAGGCCTGTCTGCAAGCGATTGTGGACCAAAATTTCTAGTTTTGTGCCAACGACCTCAAGATTTAAGCCACTTGTTTAGGCTCAAATCCTAGGTCACTGCCCTAAAATGGAATGATATCTTAGAATCATGAAAATTACATGGAAACAATGATGCACAAGAAATGAGATGATCAAGACCTTAGCCAGACCCCTACTAGCCATGGCAGGCATTTCATCAATCATATTGTGAACATATAACCTACATGTGCAACCAACAAAATTATGTGTAGGGATATCATACTTATCTGAGAATCACTCTGAAAGATTGTCTCCTTATCACATTAGTTGCAATTTCATCCATTAGGTGATAGATACATTGATTAGTCAATAAAAAGTAGAGACTTGATGAGAGCCATACATAGCTCTTGCCATAAAACATATAGATAGCCAACATAATAGGGACTAATTATCAATAAAATCACAGTCATATAAACCACATATAATCCAACTTAATACTGATAGAAATACAAGGAGATATCACCTTTCATTAATGATACAAAATCCAAACCTTGGATGGGGCTTTCACGTTCCACCCGACCGTCGAATGGTTGAGCCAAATCTTGCTTCAGCCATTCATTCCCATGCCATATTCTAAGAATGAATGTGGGATTTCATAGAACACATACATCAAACTCATCTAGGGCTTCTAGAGGCCATCCACCTCAACCCATCAAACAATGATTCCACCTCATGGTCAGACATCACAAAACCATCATCAGGTTGGTATCCATCCAAGACTTCCAGGGGTTCCAGAGCATTCGTTCCAACCCGGCTCCCAGGACTAGTAACTCAACCCACAACACGTTCCAGGCTTCCAGAGGGGTTTTCCAACTAGGGCTTCCAGGTCTAGCAACTCAACCTACCAAGGGCTTCTAGAGTGTTCGTCCAACCAAGGCTTCTAGGGCTAGTGACTCAACCCAAGATATTACAGGGCTTCAGAACGTTTTTCCAACCAGGGTTTCCAGGACTAGTAACTCAACCCAAGCCATTACATGGCTTCTAGAGTGTTTGTCCAACCAAGGCTTCCAGGGATTAATAGCTTAACCCAAGCTAAGTAAACATGAGAAACAACTAGAAAACAAGGAAAATAAACCCACAACACCATGGCTATCTAGGAAATGGCAAGGCTAGGCAATCCATTGTCAATCTAGGAAATCATCCATGCCAATGACAAATCACAACCAATAAACCACATGCATGTGCCATGCATGCCAAAACTAGTGAGGAAAAGCATACATGCAACTCGGTACTTGCAAGAAAATATGATGTAGCTGCTAATCTCGATGCCTTCTTGTTCTTTCATGCTCTTCCTTTGCCTTCCTTCTCCAAGAATCCAAGTATTCCACACCCTCCAAGAGTGTTCCAAGAAAACTCTAAGTCTATGAGAATATGAGAGAGAGAATAATGAGAGAGCTCCAAAACTGAACTAGTCAAGTCTTAGCCAAGGGCCTGCCAACTGATTCTCAGAAGCCTTTTTATTAATAAGGCTTCTATTTTCTTAATTTCCATTATTTTTCTTCAATTTCCTCCTCACATACAACCTATGACATTTCACCTCCTTTCCTTCTATTTTCTATTATTTTCATAAATAAAATCCCAATAAATGCCTCACGCATTTCCAAAGCCTAAGCCATTTCCTTTTCCAATTTCCTTAGCCATAATAAAATGTATCAACACCCACTAGGATCTTTCCCCCACCATTCAACTTGGAATACATGTCCCATTAGCGTGGCCTTATATATATTTTTACATGGAATTTTGACCAGGATGGTTACAAGTGATAGGAAAAGTCATATCTAGGAGAGAAGCCTTCATTCAACATTGATCAAGCCTTTTCCCTTAATGTCAAAGGGTGAGAGAACTTAGTGTTTGGAGAGTGCTTGGTGACTTGGGAGAGAAGCCTAGTATGTCTACATATGCATCTACAAGTGGTGGTAACCAAACACCAAAATGGTTGCCATCAAGTTGAAAGGGGGAGATTGTTGGCATTATGACTAGTTTGTTGTCCTTGATGGAAACCTACTTGGTAAATATCTTAACATGGTGACTACAGATTTGACAAAGAGATCAGATAAAGAAATATCGCTTCAGAGATAGAGAGAGGATAAAGGTTATTTTTTAAGAAGTATACATGGGTCCTGTGAACAAAGGCCTCGTACATACACGGGTATGGTAAACAAAAGTCACATACGGTTTCCACACCATAGTATTATCAATGCCAGGGGTCTTTACCATGGTATTGGCTCATAGTAATGAATGTGACAAGGGATATTTTATCCCGTCAAAGAATACCATCGACATAACTATGGAATTGGCTTAAGGTATTGACGAAGGTATAAGTTATATAAGGAGATGGATATCAAAGTGCTAAGTGTGCAAGTATTGGGTCATCTATTGATTGGTTTGATCTAAAATAGGTGTGCACCAAGGAATATGATGATGGATTAGATCTATTAGATCTGAAATGACTACATATTGAACAACCTGCTTATGATTTGATAGATCTGTGATGTTATGATGTGTATTTGTTATGGTGTATGCCGTGATTTGTGTTTGGCTGAAGTTTTGTTGTGCAAAGAAGGTATGACTCAATAATTATAGATCTATATGTAGGTTTGTTTTAGAAACATCATGTACATATGCAAATCTACTTCTGGGTAGTCGCACAAAAATTCTGTAGTATGGACATATTGGTACACAGGTGTCAAGTATGAAAGGCACGTACATACACAAAAGTGCTTTATAAGGGTCACATATATCTACTAGTGTTTTGAAGTATGAGCTTATGATAATGGTTGATCTATTCTGTTATGTTTTTTGTTGTCTGTCGATGAAGTCTCTTATAATTATCATTTTTTCATGTACTATTTGGGATGAATTGATTATGAGGTAAAGTATTGACTTATGATAATGCTCCCAAGCGATAATATGTAATTGGTTCAATGATTTATGTTGGCTTCAGTATCCATTTGGGTAATTGATTCAGTGGTACAGCCATATAGATTCAACTATCAATATTTTGAGATCTATACGTGAGTATGCTTTAGGGTAAACACATACATACACAAGTATGAGTAAGAAAAAAATGTATATATTGTAACATGTGTTTAAACATGGTTTGTTGTGACAAAATCTGGTTTTAGTGATGACAAATATGTGGTTTGGTATTCTGATGAATGGGTATACAATGATATAAGTTGGTCTGGTTGTTTGAACAAATTATTTCTATGTTTGACTTGGTGATATAGTTGGGTCAATGATTAAGTGACTTGGTACATTGATGGTTCCAGTATTATTGTCTGATATTTGGAATGGATCTAGTTTGAAGCATTCTAAAAAGTGATCCACAAAGAACAGAGGATAAGTGTGTTGTATCTCCCTTCCAGTAGAAGATGGAAAATAAGAGAAGGTTGTAGCCTTTTGCAGGTGGGTGCCTATGTACTAGTATGAGTCTACAACAGTACAAGTTTGTAATAAATTGTTCTTTATAATAAAAGAAGAAGACAAAGACGACAACAAGGGTGGATTTTTCCCACATTGGGTTTCCACCTAAAGAATACTGGTGTTCATGTGCTACTTGTATGTGATGGCTTATTATGTTCTTACTACACATGACTACTTCTTAATCAATGTTTAATGAAGTACTGATATACTAATTCAAGTTAAACAAATGATGAATTAACTGAAAATTTTAGTGAACATGATATATGCTACTTTTTTTTTATCAAAATCACATACATATGCTGGTTTTATTTATAATAGTCGTCTACAGAAATCCGAATAAGAAAAAAAAAGTTTAAGTAGTTTAGAATAGTGATTCACCCCCCTCTCTCAGTATTTTTCCTAACACAAATGAGAAACACACATAGAACACCAAAATTTTTAGGTGGAAACCCAATGTGGGATAAAACCACCACTATTGCTATCGCTATCTTCTTTCTTAAAATATAAAGAAAAATATTATATATGTATTGATACAGACTCTTGTTAGTACACAGGCACCGATATGAAGAATGATACAATCTTTTCACAGTCTCCAACACCCACTAGAAGGGAACTACAACCAACTAAAACTTATTTGCTGGATTCTACCGAAAGGGGGTTCTTACCCCCTTTCTGAAGGCTACAACCCTCATCTCCTTGTAGGCCACTTTTCATAATATTTCACACTAGACCCACCTGTCAAACAATAATCACACAACTTGTAGGATACCTTTCATCAAATCTTCAAACTACACCTTTATCATTCATAAACCCAAAACAAAATGAAGCACTAAATATGAGACACTCTCATACTACAAATCAACTATAATCTAAAGTGTCAAATCACTCAATGTAGAACCCAACCAAAAGCGACAAATATTAAATTTTATACGCGACTTTACTAAATAGGACTTGCGTATATATGCACTTTATCTGTATCACACATCCGTACTTGTACTAGAGTATTTAACATTTAATCATTGATCCAGGTGGCTCTAGGGACACACACAAGACAAAGAGGGCTCATGGAAGCTCAAAAATCAAATTGATCATAATTCTTTCAAACCAAGACCAGAGCGTAGATCTTGTCGTCCTAATCACAATAGTGCAAACAGTTCGTCAATCTGAGCTTGTATGAAGGAGAATGAGCCATTCAAAGTTTTGGTCAAAGTTGGGTTGTGGGCTAGGTTTAAGTGTCCTACAATTTGACCGACCCTAGGGCATGAAATCTAGCTCCAGAAAGCGAGTGAATTTGTTGGATCGTTAATTTGTCTAATATCCCCTATATTAGACAAATTCAAAAAAATGTGTTGTTGTTTTATATATATATATATATATATATATCTGTGTGTGTGTGTGTGTGTGTGTGTGTGTGTGTGTGTTATGAGGTGGTGGCCCATGACCCCTGCCGCCTCCCTTCCTAATCGCATCATATAACAAATATTTAAAAAATGGGCCGACGACAATGACCCCACCAGACCCCCAACCAACCACCAAAAATTACATATATTATATGGGGTGGGTGGGCCACCTCCGGTGGACCCGACCCACACCCTAACAACATGTGATGCATTAAGTGTAGACCTGGCAGGGATCAAAGCCGCCCGGTCCACGTGGGCCGGCCCCCACCGGGCGGCCCCATATGACAGTGTGCCAACCAACGACCCAATCCAAACACTCACTGTTAGAAAATTATATATTGTGGAGCAATGGAACAAATAAAATATTGCAAAAATATAAACACAGAAAATGCATAAAACAAGAGAGGCACAGATATACGTGGTTCACCCAATTTGGGCTACGTCCACCCCAAACAGCCAGTCCTTCCTTTCTATTATCCAACAAAATGAAGAGACACAACCTACAACAGATCTGCTGTAATATCCTCTATTTTCTCTCACAGTCTCACCTTTATGCTTCTCGCTAGGAGAATACACATATATTACACAGACTCAATACAATGCCCTCATACAAAGAGAGGGGTTGCCTTCTAGGGCAAAAAACCCTAAACTAAACATAAGTTCTACCATCAGATCATCCGACTAATGACTGGCCTATATTGACTAGAAATTACTATACTTTTACAAGGCAATTTTACATATGTTTTTAGCTTCAAGGGCGCTGCCCCCGAAACCCCTCGCTACGGGGGGGGGGGCGCTCCCCAAAGGTCGCAGCCACCCCCTGGACCCCCCTGTAGCGAATATTTTACGAGTAACGTTGCCGCCCCATTTCTAACTGGGGTCCAATGTGGTGATACCTTTGAATAGATAAGATAATCAGGCTCCACACCCAACAATCTCCCACTTGGAGACTGGTTATAGCAACTCCACCGCTGCTTCATTTGCTGGACAGTGACTCCTCTTTGGACTTTGTTTTTTCTCATATTCATCGTCATCCTTGAAGACCAATTGAAACAGAGCATATTCTTAGTTTCTCCCTAGTTACGACTTTTGTTAACATATTTGCAGGATTTTGGCTAGCGTGTATCTTTTCTAGCTTCAACTCTCCATCTTCCAACACTGATCGTATGAAATGGTACTTGAGCTATATGTGTTTAGTCTTGGAATGAAATGCCGAGTTCTTTGCAAGATGCATGGCACTTTGGCTATCACTATATAACGTGCCCATATCATGCTCCTTACCCAATTCACCCATAAACCTTTGTAACCAAATCATTTCCTTACTATCCTCTGTAGCAGCAACATACTCTGCTTCTATTGTTGAAAGTGCAACAACACTTTGGATTTTTGAAACCCAACTGACAGCTATTCCACCAACAGTAAATACATATCCTGTAGTTCTCCTCCTGTTATCTCTGTCACCTGCCATATTTGCATCAACGTATCGCTATAGAGAAATGTTTGAACCACCAAAGCATAATGCTTGATTTGTGGTACCTTTCAAATATCTGAGAATCCATTTCACTGCTATCCAATGTTCCTTTCCTGGATTGTTCATGTACCTACTTACAACTCCCATTGCATGTGCAATATCAGGCTTTGTGCAAACCATTGCATACATTAAGCTTCCAACTAGTAATGCATATGGATCTTTAGACATATAGTCCAAGTCTTCTTGGGTCTTTGGCCACATTTCCTTACTAAGTTTGAAATGGCTAGCAAAAGGTGTACTAACTGGTTTTGAATTGTGCATATTAAATCTTTTCAACACCTTTTGTATGTACTCATTCTAAGACAATGTTAATTTACGATTTTTCCTGTCTCTAGTTATTCTCATACCGAGGATTTGTTTTGCAGCTCCCAAATCCTTCATTGCAATTGAATTTGCCAATTTTCTTTTGAGCACATTTATTTCCTGCATGTTAGACCGTGCAACAAGCATTTCATCTACATACAATAACAATATAATATAGCTGCCATCATTTTGCTTTTTCAGATAAACAAAATGATTAGAGTGACATCTAGTATAACCTTGTTCACACATAAACTTGTCAAATTTTATATACCACTGCCTTGGAGCCTGTTTTAAGCCATACAAGCTCTTCTTCAACCTGCACACTAGTTTCTCCTTCCCTTTCACTTCATATCCTTGTGGCTGCTGCATATATATCTCTTCCTCCAAATCCCCATGGAGAAAGGTTGTCTTTACATCTGACTACTCAAGATGCAAATCTTCAACTTCTACTAGACTTAAAATGGTTCTGATTGAGGTCATTTTAACAACAGGAGAAAATATTTCATCAAAATCAATACATTTCTTCTGTGCAAACCCCTTCACCACAAGTCTAGCTTTGTACCTCTATTTTCCTCCATCTTCTTCCTTCAGCCTGTAAAGCCATTTATTCTTCAATGTAGTTTTTCATGTAGGAAACTTTACTAAGTCCCAAGTTTGGTTATGCATTAAGGAGTCCATATCTTCTTCCATGGCTACTTCCCACTTCATACTGCTTTCAACCTGAATTGCTTATTCATAACATTCTGGTTCACCAGAATCAGTCAACAATAAATAATATAATGAAGGAGAGTATTGTTCAGGGGGTCTACTTATCCTGGTAGATATTCTAACACCACTTTCAGGTGTTTGGGGTGCCTGTTTCTGTTGTGGTGGTTGATGTTGTTGTGGTTGTTGATTAATATTATTTTCAGGCACCTTTACTTTTCCATTGATTTCATCAAGAACTATGTATTCCTTGTTTGCTTTTTCCTATTTCTTTTCCTACAGCGGATTCTTATACAAGACCTTTTCATTGAATATTACATCTCTGCTCCCAATGATTTTGTGATTTTTGTAATCATATAAGCGATAACCAAAATCGTTAACACCATATCTAATAAAGGTACATTTCTTTGACTTTGCCTCAAGCTTTGTTCTATTTTCTTTATCAATATGGACAAAGGCCTCATAACCAAAAGGCTTTAAAAATGAGTAGCTTAAATTTTTACCTGTCCATGCTTCCTCTAGAACACCACCATCCAAGGAACTTGAAGGCCCTATGTTTATTAGATAAACAACAGTATCTACAACATCTACCCAAAATTGTAAAGGAAATCCTACATGTAATCTCATGCACCTTGCACACTCCATGATTGTTCTATTCATCCTTTCTGACACACCATTTTCTTGTGGTGTTCTTGGAACTGTCTTCTCTCTAAGAATTCCATGCTCAGAATAGTACCTATCAAACTCTTTGCTGCAATATTCACCTCCATTGTTTGATCTGAGACACTTTAATTTCTTTCCTATCTCAATCTCAACCAAATCTTTCCATTTCTTGAAAGTATCAAATACATCAGATTTATTCTTAATGCAATAAACCCAAGTTTTTCTAGTTGCATCATCAATAAAAGTAACATAACAATGAGAGCCACCGAGAGATGATACCTGAGCAGGTCCCCATACATCTGTATGCACAAGCTCTAATTTTTCGCTCTTCTTTTCTTTCCCAACTCTAAGAAATCTAACTTTCTTCTGTTTTCCATAAATGCAATTCTCACAGAAGTCCAAATCAGCATTCTTCAAACCCGGTAACAAATTCCTTGAGTGAAGAATGCCTATGATGCCATAATGTTGCATCTGCTCCTTTGGAAATTAAAGCATAAACATAGTTAGAAATACCATTGCATAAATACAATGTACCAACGTTTTCGCCTTTTGCTATTACCAGGGCTCCTTTGGTAACCTTCCAAGCTTTATCTGTGAAAGTTGTCACACAACCTTCATCGCCTAACTACCTTGTTGAAATCAGATTTTTCTTTAGATCTGGAACATAACTTACCTCCTTTAATAGCCATTGGTTTCCATTCTGCTGTTTTACAAGAACCTTACCCATTCCAACAATTTTACAGGGTTTATCATCACCCAAACGAACTTGTCCAAGATCTCCTTGAACATAGTCATGAAAATATTTCTTATCAAGTGTGGCATGGAATGAGGCCCCTAAATCTACCACCCAAGAATCAATAATATTTTCGAAAGAAAGAATCAAAGCATCTTGTAACACCTCACCTGTCACATTTGCTTCATGATTGTTTTCTTGCTATGCATGTCCTTATTTTCCCTTTCGATATCTACAGTATTTCTTTAGGTGTCCTTTCTTTCCACATTTCCAACACACTATCCTTAATCTAGACTTGGATCTACCTTTCCTTGATTTACTGCAATATCCTAAGCTCTTTCCTCTTTCCATTTTTCTTCCCCTAGACTCTGCACCTAAAGCATTACCCGATGTCTCACTAGAGCTTTTCCGTTGCATTTCCTCGCTAAGGATAGCACCAACAACATCATCAAACTTTAAAGTACTAGATACAAAAACAGAGTTACTAATGACCATTACTAAACCATTCCAACCTTCTAGTAATGAGCACAAGAATAATAGAGCTCTAACTTCATCATCAAAGTTTAACCCTACAAAACATAACTAACTTGTAACAGTATTAAAATCATTTAAATGGTCTGCAAGAGATCCACCTTCCAACATCTTCATATTAAATAACCGTTTCATAAGAAATACCTTGTTTGAGGCTAAGGATTTTTCATATAGTTTCTCCAATGCCTTAATCAAACCCTCTGTTGTTGCTTCCTTCGAAACGTTGAAGGTGACCAACACTGTGAGGAATAACTGTACTATTCTAAGTGCCTTTCTATCGAGAAGGTTCCATTTTTCATCTATCATTCCCGTCGGCATCTTTGTTTTTCCGCCCAATGGCAGGTATAGATCTTTCTGATACAGATAATCTTCGATTTGCATCTTCCACAACGAGAATTTTTGGCCGTTAAATTTCTCGACCCTAAACTTACCATCTTTTGCCATTGCTCCCACTCGAGTGAGGAAACCTTCTTTCCTACAAGTTTATCAGCCAAATAGACCTTCGGTTCTGATACCAGTTGTTATAAAATTATATATTATGGAGCAATGGAACACAAAAAATATTGCAGAAATATAAACATAGAAAATGCATAAAACAAGAGAGACACAGATATACGTGCTTCACCCAATTTGGGCTACGTCCACCCTGAACAACAAGTCCTTCCTTTCTATTATCCAACAAATTGAAGAGACACAACCTACAGTAGATCCATTGTAATATCCTTTGTTTTCTCTCACAGTCTCACCTCTCTGCTTCTCGCTCGGAGAATACACATATATTACACAGACTCAATACAATGCCCTCATACAAAGAGAGGGGTTGCCTTCTAGGGAAAAAAACCCTAAACTAAGCATAAGTTCTACTGTCAGATCATCTGCCTAATGAACGGCCCAGATTGAATAGAAATTACTATACTTTTACAAGGCAATTTTACATTTGTTTCTAGCTTCAGGGGCGCTGCCCCCGAAACCCCCCGCTAAGGGGGGGCTCCCCAAAGGTCGTAGCCACCCCCCTAGATCCCCACTACAACAAATATTTTACAAGCGGCATTGCCGCCCAATTTCGAACTGGGGTCCAATGTGGTGATACTTTGAATACAGAAGAAAGTCAGGCTCCACACCAAATGCTCCCATTTAATACCAACAATGTGCCATATTACATCGCCCACCAGAGGTTAAGGGGTGGGCCACCCAATGTGGACCCGACCCCCAAAAAAAATATTAATACAGTTTTTTAAAACGATATGGGTATTAATATGGAAGGGTCGGGTTTTACCACCTGACCTCCTTATATTTTGACTTTTATTACCAATCTGTCTACAACGAAATTCCTTGTTGAATCCCCCTCAAATTTTGATATAAACCCTTCATTTTCTTAGTGCAGCCAGCATGGAGGAAGGAAAAATGTGACACGATTTTCAAGACATGTAATTTTTTTATTAATTTTCGGGTGGAACCATGAGCCTAGAGAAGGGGCAGGGGGAACCATGATTGAACCAAATTCTCAAGAGGGCGAAATTTTTCTAGTGGTCCAAATTGGAGAAATTTTATGTCAATCTTACACCTCTCAACAACACGAACCTGATGGCACAGTCAGAATTTTGATTTGAGAAATAGAGCTTTAGATGAACTGGAGGATGGAATCTTTGAGGAATCTAGGGGGTCTAAAAGATTGCTTAAGCCCCAGATTTTCACTTTGTCAGAATTGTAAAATTTGACAGTCAATTTTACCATATTCGATGCCACAAATCTGATGGTGCAATCCGATTTTCCATTTTATCATTTAATTTTTCAGCCACTTTTCAAAGTGGAGTGCAGGTGTCAACAATCAATGTGTGAGTAGTCATTTCAATGAGATCTGATGCCGCGAGATTGATGGTACGACTAGCTTCAGTAGTTTGGCATCCTTTTCTTCATATGGCCCCAAGATGTCATGTATATGCAGTGCGTTCATGTAATTCTTTTTTCTATGAGATGGATTGTGCTGCATAGATCCCCGTTTGATGTTTGATGTGGGATCTTGTTTTCTTCCTTGTTTCATGATTCCTACTTGATGTGATGCGGAATCATCTATAGGATGTACTTGTTTTCATGATTCATCATGTTTTGTTTGAGATCCCTTTGTTGTTATGTTGATGGGATACTCATGTGTCGCCATGTATGTTTGAATTGAGATCCCTTTTATGCCATGTTGGCAGGATGCTCATGATCATCATGCATGAGTTTAGGTCATATTGATAGGAGTCCTTTTTGAATGAGAGTTCCTGCAACGAAACATCTCTTGGAGCCACTCCTACGTGATGTTATTTTCCTTGTATGATAGCAATGTCACCACCTATGTACATCATCACTATTGACAACACTTAATGCAGTGGCCTGCACTATCTCGACACCAAGGCCCAGAGACGTAGTCCCTCCTAGAAGAACTTCATTATCAACGTCTTGTTATTTTATGTTGTTAATGATTTTCATGTTCCTTCTTCTTTACAACATGCATATATGTTCAATTATGCTATTTTAAATGCAATTTTAATCACATCATGAAAGTAAGAGATCTTGGTTAAATTCGGGAGATGAGTCAACTCGGATCAATCATCAATCACTAAACCATACTTAGATGATTCCATCAGTTGTAGATTACTTAAACTAATCTCAAAAAAATATAATCACCATATTGTAGCATCATTACCAATCAATATACCACTCATCATTTAACCCAATGAACACTATCAGATATAGATCATTATAATAGAGATATCATCGAAACACAATAATAATATTAACATTACTGAATAAAGAAATCATCATTAAGCTAAACTGCAAAACCCTACAATATATATGAGACTTTCACCGGACATATCCATGTATCTATGCACTTAGCATGTACAACACCCGCAGACAAATCTGCACATACTAAAAATTATTTCATAGAATATACATGTGACAATATAATGATGGATCCACGTATGTACATGGCTATTTCCAAACACACTTGTGTATATATCTGATTTTTTTTCTACAAACACAATTTTACTTTCCACAACTTTTACTATCAATATTATAGACTTCTAAATAAATCATTTACATCATAGTATCACAGTTTCATCAATATTAACTATTTTGACATTTTCAACAAGTAAATCAATCAAGCATATATGTGAACATATTTTACATATTTTAGATTTGAATCTTATCCTTTCTCCCTGGCGCATACTTATTTTAGATCAATTATTCATAGAAAACCCAATACTTGCACACCCAACAATTTGATCTCCATCTCTTTAAATAGCATTTGTGTTAGGCAATACCTTAGGTAAATACCTTGGTTATGTTACAAGTATTATCTGATGGGATAAAATAATTGTTTTCACATCCATTACTATGGGCCAATACCATGGTAAAGACCCCTAGTATCCAGATTACCATGGTGTGGATTCTACACACAACTTTGATTCACAAGACCTGGGTATGTACATGACCTTGATTCCCAGGATCCGCGTATACTTTTTCAACCATCACCTTTATCATTCATCTTTCTTTGATCTATCATTTTCCAGTTCACGCATTTTTAGCATTTGTTCCAATATATATGACCATGATGATATCATAATGTTGGCATATTTATCAAGTAGGTTTCCATCAAGTACAACACATTATCCATAATGCCAACAATCTCCCCCTTTGGACTTGATGGAAACCACTTTTCTGTTTGGTCATCATCTATAATGACCTGCAAACACAACTGCAAATACCAAAACTTCTCACCAAGCTTCTCGCCCCCTTTGAAATTAACAGCAAAGGGCTGAACAATGTTGAATGCGGTCTTCTCTCCCCCTTTGTAGGGATGATCATTGTAGGTATGATTAACTTATTATAAAAAATATATGTTGACCATGATCCCCCTAAGCATATGCTAAATCATCTGAAGATATACAATATTTTATGGCTCAATCAAATATGACATTTCCTATGACCAATGACTCCATTATTACATCAATCACCGAACATTATGGGGTTACATATTTGACTCCACATTACATTAATGTCCCAGCATAATGAATGACTTGATCCCAACTTTATAGTTACATAGCATGACTCAATAGACCATACATGACTGATTATTACAATGATCACATGATGGGTCATTACATGACCTTTATCAGTGGAAAGTATGTCATATATAACAAAAAACAATACCTCGACAATGAGGTTGTAGGATCATGATAGCCACCAGCGACCAACATATACCAAATAGGAACCTGCAACATGAATATTTGATAGGAGAAATATAAAAAGAACATGAACATCCTCATCAAGAAGTAAGGTAGAGAAATGAAGAATTAATTTCTTCACCACCATCAAATCATAGCAGGCACATCCTCCTCATAAACAACTTCAATAAATAAACTCTATCATTTGGACTCCTAGATGCATCATTAATAGAATCAAAAACATAGATATCTCTAATAGTAATAGTAGAAATAGAAAATAGATGAAGAAAGACATGCTTATGAAACCATAATTCCAACAGGGGGATAATAAATGCTCCCCTTGAACCAACACACTGTAGAAAACCAATGTCTAAACTAAACATGAAATGATGAATTCATATAAGAGGATCCTCTTGAATCTGAGCAATTTTGTATGAATCACTGAGATGTATACACATCTATATTGCTCAAAAACTACCTACATATGCGACTGTCCTTCACACTATCGACCTACATAAAGTAAACTGTAGTGATTTACAGTCACAACTCCCCCTCAACATGACATACATGTCAGAATAATTATCAAAGCGATGAAGCAGGGATCATCCCTAGTTCATATCTAAGATATTCAAAGGAATCATGTGGAAGTGGTTTTGTAAATATATCTAGAAATTGTTTCTTTGATGCAACATACTCTAGTTTAACCTTTTGTTCAAGCACCTTCTCTCTTAGAAAATGATATTTTATTGGAATGTGCTTGGTTTTTGAGTGCATGACATGATTCTTAGATATACGTATGGAACTATTATTGTCATAGAGAATAGGTATAGGTTGAGGTCAAGTGACTTGAATTTATTGCAATTTTTGGATCATCTATTGAAGTTGTGTACATCAAGATGCAACAACAACATATTCTTCCTCAATAGTAGATAAATTGATGGACCTTTGTTTCTTTTTGAACCAAGAAACCAATCAGGATCCCAAATAAAATTCTCCTCCACTAGTACTCTTGTGATAATCAATATTACCTTCCCAATCTACATTTGTGTAAGCATGAAGTGCGAAGTCTGCATTTCTGGGATACCATAGTCCAAAATATTGAGTTCCTTGTAGATACCATAATATTCTCTTAACTACTTGAAGATGAGTTTCCTTAGGAATTTTTTGAAATCGTCCAACAATTCCAACCGCATGCATAATGTCTGGTTTTTTGTCTGTAATGTAGAGCAAGCTTTTGATCATAGATATGTATTCAAGTTGATTGGATGAAGGAGAATCATCCTTTTCACTAAGATTTCATCATGTTACCATTGATGCACATACAAGCTTGGAGTCTTCCATTCCATATTGCTTCAAAATCTGTTTGAGGTACTTGATTTGAGAATGAAAGATACCATTCTTAGTTTGTTGAACTTGAAGACCAAGAAAATATGTTAGTTCACCAAGTAGAGATATATCAAATTATTGTTGCATAACTGAAGAAAATTCTTGACTCATAGATTCTACATTACTTCCAGATATGATGTCATCTACGTAAACAACAACTATCAAAAGTTTGTATGTTTCAAATTTTATATATAAGTTGTTATCTACAAACCCTTTTGTGAAGCCTTGTTGCTAAATATACCTATCAAGATGGTAATACCATTCACTAGGAGCTTGTTTTAACATGTACAATGCATTCCTAAGTTTACAAACAAGACTTTTATCATTGCCTAGAATGAAGCCTTTAGGTTGTTCAATATAAACTTCTTCTTATAGATTCCCATTTAAAAATGTAGATTTAACATTCATTTGATATACTTTAAAGTAATGCAAGCTTGAAAATGCAAGAAACATTCTTATGGCTTCAAGTCTAGCTACAAGTGCAAATGTTTCTTCAAAGTATATTCCTTCATGTTTAACATAACATTTGCATACAATTCTTGCTTTGTTTCTAATTAATTCTCCATTTTAATTCAATCTGTTCTTGAACACCCATTTTGTCCCAATAACATTTTTATCATGAGGCCTTGCTACTAATTCCCATGTATGGTTCTTTTCTATTTGATCAAGTTCTTTATTCATTTCCTTAACCCAACATTCATATTTTCTTGCTTGATTTACATTTTGAGGTTCAATTGTGGATAATATGGCTAAGTAACTATAAGTTCCAACAAGAGTTCTTATAGTTTGTACTCCTGCCTCCTTTCCACCTAGAATTTGAGATTCAGGATTATTTTTCTGAACATACTTTGAAGGAGTCTTTTATGATGTATCTTTATTTTCATTTCATTCTTATGATTCTTTACTATTTCCTTCTCCTACAATCTTTTGGCTTGTAGTATAGAAAGGTTCATCATCTACTTGTGCTTCCCTTTTGGTACCTATGGATGCTTCATCAATCAAAACATCTATACATTCAACAATATTTTGAAGCATTTTATTATAACATTTATATCCCTTGTTTCTAGAAGAGTATCCAAGAAGGATTCCTTCATCAACTATGGATTTAAAATTTCCAAGCTTATCCTCATTTTTCTTAATGTAACATTTGCTTCCAAATATTCTAAAATGATTAATAGTTGGAAGATTACCAAACCATAGCTCGTAAGGATTTTTATCACTATTTACTTGAACATGGGCTTTGTTATGTATATTTGCGGTTGTATGTGATACTTCCCCCTAGAAGGTGTGCGGTGTTCCGAACTCATCAAGGATGGCACAAGCCATTTGTTGAATTAAACTGTTCATTATTTCTACCACTCCATTTTGTTGAGGAGTCTTAGCTATCGAAAATTGTCTTTTGATGCCATTTCGTTCACAGAAATTTAAAAAATCATCTGATATAACTCTCCTCCTTTATCAGATCTAAGACATTTGATTTTCAAATCTAACGCATTTTCAACTAGAGCCTTGAATACTTTAAATTTATCAAATGATTCATCTTTATGTTTTACTAAAACAATCCAACACATTCTTTTAAAATCATCAATGAATAATATGAAGTATTTTTCAGCACGAGGATATTGTTTTCTCGTATGACCACACAAATTAGTATGAATAAGTTCAAGTGGCTTACTTGAAGTACCTTCTTTAGCATTAAACTGAACTATGATTTGCTTTCCAAATTGGCATGATTTGTAGATGCTATTTTCAAGTGGGGATATGTTGGGCAAGTCACAAACTGCTCCCATTCTACTTGAATTGTATAATTGAGAAAGGTTAAGATGTCCCAAACTTTTGTACAAAAGCCAACTTTCTACATATTTACTTAAGTAACAATGATCTTGGATGCCTTCCAAGACATAGACAATGTCTGGACTTCTTGTTCCCTTTATTATGATGTTTCATGTATCCATATTCCTTACCACACAATTCTTTGATCTGAAAACTACCTCTTGTCCTTGGTCACAAATTTGACTAAAATTTAACAAGTTATGTCTTAATCCATCAGCAAATGAAATATTTCCAGCCTTGATCGTTTTCTTTAACAACACAATTCCTTTCCCTTTAATAACAACAGGTGAGTTATTATTTTATTTCTTTATTTTATTAAAAGAAATAAACTTATCTTTGTCACCTATCATTTGAACATTCATTGTCAATGTACCATATATTTTCCTTATCTCTTGCATACAAAGATAGATAACATTTTTAAGTATCTATAATTTTATTTTTCATACCTTACAGGGTATTCTCTTTTGTTAATGATGGTAAGATGTTCCCATTTTTCTTTTGTATTTAGTTTCTTTATGACCAAAGTTATTGCAAAGAGAACATTCAATTTCATCTTCAAGAGGTGAGAAAAAATTATAAGAAGAATTCTTTTCCCTGATCTCATTCCTTTTTTTTTCTTTCTTCTCTAGGGATAATAGTTTTATCAGAAACACACTGAAAAACTTTGTGACCAAAATTGTGACAATGAAGTATTTACCATTGAAGTAGGAATAACTGGAAGTATAATACCTTCTTCAGTAGATTTCCTTTTAATTAAGGTAAGGTTGTTTTTATTTAGAAGCATTTTGTCCTTCATTATTTTGTTGAGATCTATGATTTTGATGATTTCTTCCTTTTATGGCATTGATGTAGCTTCCTATACCCATTTCAGAATATTTCATAGGTTTTTACCATTCAACATTTCAACTATATCCAAGACCTTTCTTGATTAGGGGATATTGTTGCACCTTCATGATTTCTTCTAAAGTCTTAGATCCTTTAGTGAATTTAAAATTTAGAGCCTTTGTTTTCACAAGTTCCTTCCTTAGACACACTATTTCAAGTTCTAAATTTTTAGAGTTCCTTTCCTTTTCTGGAAGTTGTTTGTTTAAAACTTCTTTAGCCAATTTAGCTTCTTATACACATATTTTTAGCTATTTTATTTCCTAAACAAGAGTTTTTTCATTGTACATACAGATATCATTTTCTTGATTTTTGTTTATAACCCTGAGTGTATCAACTTCTACTAGAGAATCCCTAAAAACATCATCAGATTCATCTACAAACTCATCTTAAAATCCCATAATTAACTAATAATCTTGATCAAATTCACCATCCTCGTTATTAGAAGAATATTAATTGTCTTAATGAGTATAGAAACTTTTCTTTCTATCAAACCTTCTTTTAACATTCCCTTTTGGAGAATTCTTCCATTTCTCATGATTTTCCTTATGAGGACATTTAGCAGCATAATGATCAACCCTTCCACAAGAAAAACATTTGAAAGGAAGCTTACCTCTAAACCTGCCAGTTCCTACCTGAAGTTTCTTCATAAGTTTCTCTTCTTCTTCATCTGAAATGTAACATGTTCCCTTAAGCTCTTCTTTTTCCTTCCCTTTGTATGAATCTTTATATGTTTCTTCTCTGACATCTGATGGACCCATTGTTCTCATTTCATAAGCTGCTAGAATCCCATGGATTTGTTCATAGTGAGATTCTTCAAATCTTGCATTTCTTCAATAGAAGAGACTTTGGAATCAAATTTTGAGGTTAGAGATATCAGAATTTTCTCAACAATTGTAGAATATTTTATTTCATCACCAAGATTTTCATTGAGTTAACGATCCCATCTACTCTAAGGAAAAATCCTGCAATAATTCTATCATCATACATTCTGAGAGTTTCATATTAAATTTTAAATGTTTGAAGTTTAGCGCTCTTTACCTTAGTGTCACCTTCATAGCTTTGGAAAATATTCTCCCATATAGCTTTTGCGGAATTTAGCTACATTACCTTCACAAATTCTAACTCTTCCAAGATTCCTAAGAGAGCATTTACTGCATTTCCATTGGTCTCATACTATTTATTCTCTGCATCATCTGTGGGAATAGAGAATGGATATTCATATCGTCCTTGAATGATCACCCATACCTGAATTCCAAGTGAATGCAAATATGCTCTCCTTCTCACTTTCCAAAATCAAGTTTTAGAAATCAAGTTTACTTGTGAACCACTATCAAATAAAGTATCAATCTTTTGATGCTTGGAAATAACTCTAATATGAAAAAGCTCATGTCTTTTCCTCTCATTATCTTCATTATCAATAGATTGTGCAGAATTACTTGTAGATGCTTCAGAATTTTTACCTTTTATACTTGTGGCTGTGCCTCTTGTTTCATCACCTGAGTCTGACCCCAAGTCTTTCTAAATAATAGCAGCAATCTTCTTCTTCTTACCACCAAACTTCTTGGATTTCAGCTCCAAATGCAAAGACCAACAATGTTCATCATCATGTCCATCCTTCTTGCAGTGCGTGCATGAAGGTTTGTCGTCCTCTCCTTCCATTTTTTCTTCTTCTTTTCCTTGTTATTGTTTGTAGTGGGTTTTGATGATCCCCCAATCTCTGGGTTCACATTCCCTCTAGCCTCCAAATGTGTAGCCTGAACTGATACCTCATCTATGCTAGTAAGGTTAACCATGAGAATGGTGTGCCTCAAATAGATATGTAGAACACTTATATACTTCAACAAAGTTTCTGGTGAGTCTAGAGAAATGGCTAGAATTAAAGCTGTTTTTCTAAATTCCTGGGTATAGCTTCATACAATTTTCCCCTTTAATTGGCAAAGAGTTTGCCAACTCATCATTTCTTGTTCCATATAAGCTAGTGGATAGAATTGTTTTTTATTGGCAGAGACAAATTCACTCCAGGTAGAAGGAATTTTACCATGCTTCTTCAAATCAACGTGTGTCCTGCCTTCCCACCACACTAGGGCAGTTCCTCCAAGGTGAAGGCTGGCCAGTTGAATATTTCTCCTTTCCGAATCGATGTTCTACACCCTGCAATATACATCAATCTGTCTAATCTAGTTATCTAGCTTTTCTGCATTTAATTCTCCATCATATATTGGCAAATCAAATTTTACATCTAATTTAATCAAAGATGTTTTCTTCTTTTTATTTTAAGGGCTAGAAGGAGGTGTCGATGGAGGAGGCTCTTCCCTTTTCCCTTTCCCTTTTGAATGGAAATCTAGAAGAGGTTCCTTTGTTCCTTTGTCTTGTTTGGAGGTTGAAGTACTTTCACATCAACCTTTCTTAAATTCTTGATACATCGCTTCCACCATGGCTATCATGGTCATGAAACTGTCCATGAACTGGGAGTCTAATTCTGATGAGACTTGTTCTGCCATTTCCCTCCTAGGATAGACCCTTCCAATTTCTGGGTTAGCCTCAACTAGTTCTCCTTCCCATAATTTGAGCTTTGACCTAGTTAGCATTCAACAATCCAACACAGGCTTGTCTAACCTTAGCAAACCTAATGCTCTGATACCACTTGATCTGATAATGAGATCTTAGACAATTATTAAGGTATTACAAACTCATGTGCATGGATTTGCCTATGTTACTTTGTGCAATAGATCGATAAGATTGTGAAATACATAGATAATGGAGCAGTTAAAGAACATAATAGACACACACATAAACACAACAAGTTTAATATGGAGTTCACCCAAAAATCCTAGGCTACATCTCCTGGTCTTGCCTTCTGTGGTGACCTCTCTATTATGTCTTCAAGAGTAGATTTTTACAGAGTGTGAGCTCAAATTGAGCCTCAACACAACAGATACAAAACAACAAGGCTTTACTTGGATCTCCCAAGTCTTTCTGAGTACACAGACTCTCCTCACTGACTCTCTGTCTCTTTTTTCTCTCTGTCTCAACACTGCTTGTCTCTGTTTTCTGTCTTCTGTGGCTTTAAAGCCAACAGGTGTTGTCTGTTCATTTCCCCTTCTTAGGCTCTCTGGCTCTCGAACTCTGTCTGCTCGAATCCCCTTATGAGCATTAGAAATCATGGCATAATGTCTTCAGGGAAGGTAGCCACCTGTTCTGTAACAGAAGTGGCCATAGGGTGTTTGAAATCCAAAAAATGGTCGTTCTATATTTACACAGAGAAATACATGTAAAACTATGAAAATCTGCCAATCTGCCATTTATCGGATTTCAAATATTATAAATTCCACTCTATACTCCTACCGGTCCACCTTTATGTTTCTTATTGCATCTCCACCATTGATCTGAGAGATCTAGATCCAACGGCTGAGGTTCATTTCGGGCGGCCCATGCGTACAGGGGTTAACTGGCCAAAAAGGGTGTTTTTCGCTCTCCGGCACTTGGACATGGCCGCCAGTGTATGGGATCGGGTGGAGCCCGCCTAAAACCACTTACTGCTTATGGCCCGCCCGAAATCATGCTTGTTTCGGATCTCAAAACATATATAGTTGCATGTATAAATCCTTTTGGGTCCGTTTTATCACATTTCTTTTGTTTTTCGTTCATCTAACGAAAATGTGATTTACATGAAAATAAACCTTTTTCTGGACTTGAAATATTATCAAATTTCACCCATAATCTTGTCGGGTCCATTTTCATCACATTGACACTTTGTTCTATCTATTTCGTTTATTTAACGAAAACGTGAAATACAAAGGAAAGCCCTGTTTTTCGAATCTCAAAATATATCAAATATCATTTATAATTTTATTGGGTCCGGCTATCGCAGTCACAATTGTTATCAGCTCCACTCCTTTTTGTAGCTTCGATGCAATATTGTGATGCGATTGATCGCAGTCGCATATCGCATAGACCCCGGGCTGTTATAAGCGCTCCCTTGTAATCTATTGATGCAATATGGCAAGTTAACCTAGGCCGTCAATTTGCGCTCTTGATCGATGGTCCTCGTTGACCTTGCTGATTACTATCGCAACAATTATATGGTTTCTTCCAATAGCCTCCACCTCTCTTTGCCGATTACAATATGCCAATCAGATCTGGACCGTTGATCGGCCAGTGTTAGGTCCCTACAATACTAGTGATTACCCCATTACTATTGTATTTGTATCCCTTATTAATATTGTTGTGCTCCGATTGTCCCCATATTGTTATTACTGTGCCCCATAGAATCCCTCTATTGTTATTTTTGTGCCTTTATATTATTATTGTTAGGTCAGCTGGGTCATATTGTGACTCCTTAGACTCCTATATATAGAAATGAGGTTTTTTCATTTGAATCTCCAAAGGATTATTCATTTGTGTAATGTAAAGGAGGTTTCCCTCTCGAAGAGGCTAAATTCTAAGGCATTCAACTATCTTTTATATCTTTTTGTGAGCTGGTTTCATAACATTTGGTATCAGAGCTTTGGATTCTAGGGTTTTGCTACTCCAAATAGGTCATAGTGGATTTTTCGCTATAATTTTTTTTCTGCAATGTTTTAGAAGTGAAGAAAAAACACCTTTGAGACGAAATTTCACTGAACCTCAGGTCCGAATTTCAGAGCTTTTCATGCTATATTTGAGGAGATATGATTTGAGGAAGTTGGTCTTTTTGCAGACTCCTGAATTATATTCCAAACAGGTGACCTGGGGAAACTTGTCATAACTTTCTCTTTGAGCATCAGATTGAAATTTCATAAGAAGGCATAGAAAGAGGATGGACTTTAGTTTCTTGTATATATTTTTCAGAGTCAAAGGTCAAAACAGGGGCACGTGGCATGTCGTACAAGTTCACTCTACTGAACTAGTCTATAATCAGGTCATTGTGGGAGATTTGGTATAACTCTTCCTTGGAGAATCCAATTTGGATCAGACTGGTGGCATTGGAAAGAGGACACAGAAGGCTACTGCAAGCAAAAATTTCAGAATTGGATGATCCGAAACTATAGAGATACATCAGAGGAAATATCGAGCTCCTACAAAGTGAAAAAAGGTGTGTAGATTTTTTTAAATATTTTCTTAAGCTTGGTTTGAAAAATTATTTTGAAGGAATTCAAAGGGCATAATAGAGCATTATTATCGATAACAGATGCCCCGAGGAAAGAAAATGCAAACACCTAGTAAGAAACCTAAAACCTCTAGCATGACTCATGAAGAAGAGGAAGAAATACTACATGATATATCAAAATTACAAGACCAAGTGCAACAAATGTCACTCTCACAAAAGCTAACATAAGCTAAGATAAATGGCGTGAAATCTAAGATAAAGGGTGTGGAAGCTAATATGAATGGCGTGGAAGCTAAGATGGATG
>APFE031680348.1:6049-16773 GCA_000404065.3 Pinus taeda | reverse complement strand
GAGTGCACCCATCTATCTGATGAAGTGCCTTGAAGCACTACAATCTATAAGCCAGATTCCCAAAGAATCTGAAGGAGAGGGCCAATACAAGATAACGCTTCTTTATCTTATCAAAAACAACTTTTGATTCTTCATACCTAGGGTTCCTTGCTTTCTATGAAGAGTCGGCCATTTCCTTGATGACTTGCATTACTTGTCATTCCTTTGATCATTGAAGATGTCCCTGGAATGACTGTTATCATCATCAAGTGATGTGTCCCTGCCATTCAGACACTCCTTTGCATAATGGCCGAACTAGTTATCTGCCTTTCCTTCCACCCTAAGATCTGGTCTTCCAATGAAGTAATCTTCAGGTAGGCCATATTCCACTGTGCCATTCTGATAATATTCTCTGCTTCAACTTCACCCTTGGTGAATTTGAAGAGGGATGAGGAATCCATTGATCCTTTTGTCCTTTCCCAACTGTCTTCGGTGATTGCTCTTTCACTCTTGCTTGGGCATTGTCTTGACCTCAGCTCTGATCCCATCTTGATTTTAGGTATGTTCTATGCTTAGAGCAATTTATTTCAATTTTCACAATTAGCTCCATATATTTTCCAGATTAGCAATCACATCAGCATTAAAGTAAACTACATTTAGAACATAAACATAAATCGCAGAAGACACACCAAGACAAGAGGACACAAGATGTGGCGCTAGCCAAGGACAAATCCCAGTCTAGGGAAACCCTTGATCAATTCTTCTTATATGTTCTTCAATAGTTGAGCAGAGAGAGAGAGATAGATAGTACGTTTACAACAGAAGTCAACACTTTGACTTATCTAGATAAGAGCATAGATCATCTCTAAGAAAATGATACATGAGATCAGTTGAAGACATGCTGCTTCAACTAATTCTCCAAGGTGACTCCTTCATCTATCGTTGTGTTGCATTTCGTCATCATGTTGCATCTCACTGCACTGCACCATGCTGCACCCATCATCACTATGCTGCATCTCATCACGCTTAATTAAACATGATTGTACCCATTACTGTACTGCATTATGTGCCATTGTTGCACCATGTTGCCATCCTGACCTATGCGTTGGCTGCACCTTGCTTGCTTGTTGTCCCTAGCATGCTTGTTGTTGCATGCTAGTTATCCCTTGCATGCTACCTGTAACATTGCATTCTTGGTGTATTTGCTGCTAAGAATCATACAACTGTCCCAATGTTAGTTAGTTGTCCCTTGCATGCTGCTTTCCTTCAGAGGCAGATGCTCGGTTGTTTCGGTGGTTCTCGACAGTTCTGGCAGTTTCGGTTGTTACCGGCAGTTCCGACAGTTCTCTCGACAGTTCCAGCGTTTCCAACAGTTTTGGCATTTCTAACTTTTCTGGCTTTTCCGACTTTTCTAGCAGTTCTAGCTTTTCCGGCATTTCTGGCTTTTTCGGAAGTTCCGACATTTCCGACATTTCCATCTTTTCTATCTTTTTGGCAGTTCCAACTTTTCTGGCAGTTTCGACTTTTCCAGCTTTTTTGGCAATTTCGGCTTTTCTGGCATTTCTAGCTTTCCGGCAGTTCCGGCTTTTCTGGCAGTTCCTGCTTTTCTGGCAATTCCGACTTTCTGCCCTCTAAATCAAGGCAACGTTATTTCTTAGGATCTCTCCTCCTACTAAAACCCAAAGACAAGTAGAGAGAGGAAGAGATCCCAAGTGTGTTGAAATGACTTGAAAGCCACTTCTATTTATACTAAAACATTGAGCACATGTCGAGTTTATTTGGTTGTTGGCCGACCTTGACGAATTGTATTATAACACAAATAAATTCATAACTCCATAAATACTTATTGGAATCGGATGATTTTTAGATCAATCCTACACTTCTCGATCAGAGGGATCCAAAAAAAATATCAACTAACATAAATAAGATGACCCACATGGAATTTGACCTTAATTGTCAATTTTAACAATTTCAAAATAGTTTTTATCTTTCATAATCAACTGTTTCCATTACACAATAATTACACAATAATAGTAAAAAAAGGTAATGCTGGCGAATGCAAATGAACATTATGTCCACAGTTTCCATTTTATCCTACACTACGATTTAATAGTTGTAGATGTCAGGGGCTTTGAGATAATCCCAAGGGAGATTATCTCAACTAGTGGCCACTTCAATATGCAGATAAAGTTACCTCTCTAATGTCGTCTTTGTTATCAGATTGCAGATTTTTGGTGTTGTGAGTATTGAAATTACTGGATATGCAGATAAAGTTAGCTCTCCAATGTTGTCTTTGTTATCCGATGGCAGATTATTGGTGTTGTGAGCATTGAAATTATTGTCGAGTTGGTTATTTTTTATGAGAAATATATATCCGGTTGTCAGGTATATGATCTTTAACTTTTTTTTTTCTTATTATTAATTTCAAATTATTCTGGAGTTTTAGTGTTTGAAATTAATTTGCAGTAATCCCAATTGTGTTTTAAATTTTTAGATAATTTCAATATTATGAAAACCTTAATCAAATTACTTCATTAATACCTACTTTAGTATTCCTTCTGCCTACTCAAATTACTTCATTAATACCTGCTTTAGTATTCCTTCTCCCTTTAGTGAATATGCCAGTTTTAGAACTTTCACACATACATAGATTTTAGAACGTATTTACACTGCTTTCATATCTTCTCTATTGATATAGTTTCCTGTTTTTCAGGTAGAAGTGGAAGTCTAGAAATTCTGAGGCTGTCGAAAACATAAAAAATGAACACAGAAAAGTATCCAGATGTGGAGTTTCAGTGGCAGGATGGGGCATGGTACGACGTCTCTCTTAGACTTCTAGATTCCTGCCTTCATGTTCACTACAAAGGATTTTCCAATGACTACGATGAGATATTGAAACCTGAGGAGTTTAAGAGTGGAGAGGAGGTGAGATCCAAGTTTCGACGGTCGTCTGAGCAGCTTCAGGATAAGGATTGCATTAAAGTGAAAGTGGGGATGCGCATATGCGCCTCCTGCTCAAGTGACGGCCGTGATAATAAATTTTTCGATGCTGTTGTTAAGCACATTATCTTATCCAGGCACATTATTGTAGATGGTGAGCAACTGTGTACATGTAAATTTTGGGTTTTATGGTTAGCCGGCCCATATGCAAAGAAGAAGAAATATGTTTACGCAGAAAACATCTGCTTGCTGATCTCAGAAAGTAATATTGAAATTCACCCTGCACTTCAATCATTTTTCAACCTAGTGGAAGCTGAAAATTTGCACTCTGGTACATCCGTACATGTTGACAGGAAAACAGATTCAGCTAAGGTCATACATAAAAACCTCAAGCTCGGCACTGAAGCAATAGCTTTATCCCCATACTCAGGCAATACAAGTTCCAAGGCTGGAGTTATACGAGAGGATAATGGCAAGGAAGCTCCAGCTGTTGCAGAAAAGATTATGAAAGTGGAAGAGAAAATGGACTCCAGGACACATGTTCAGAGGAAGTATCATTTGAGCAGAAAAAGAAGTACTAAAGAAGGCTCCGATTCACCGAGTTTAAGCCATAAAACGTTGAACCATTGCTCTCAAGCAAATTCTTTATCCCCGTACTCAGGCAATACAAGTTCCAAAAAATACGGAAATCAGTATCATTCGAGGAGAAAAAGAAGAACTAAGTCTCCGATTCACCGAGTTTAATACATAAAAAGTTGAAACCCGGCACTGAAGCAATATCTTTAACCCCATGCTCAGGCAATACAAGTTCCAGAAAAGACGGAAATCATAAACTTTCCAATCCAACTTCCTTGCCAATTCAGTTGGATGATAAACCTGAAGTCACACCTGAGAATAACAGAAATGAAGATCTCTGTGATGCAGAAAAGTTAATGACAAAGTGTAATCTTCAGGAAACAAATATTGGTCTGGAGAGAAGGGAGGGAAATCCTAATCTTTTCAATTCAACTTCCTTACCAATTCAGTTGGATGACAGTGTGCTGAATATCTCTTTGCCAATTGAATGGGATCATACTGTAGCAGTTCTTGCAAATGGAAATAGGGATAATGGGTGGCCTGAAGCACAGGAGGGAAAGCAACTTTTGTCTTCAGAATTTCAGTGCAGTGATAATGTAGCAATTGTTGAAAATGTAAAGAATTGTAGTGGGTGGCTCGAGTCCGAGGACGAGGATGATGTAGCAATTGTTGAAAATGTTAAGAGTGGTAGTGGGTGGCTTGAAGCACAGGAGGGAAAACAACTTTTTTCTTCAGAATTTCAGTGCAGTGATAGTCTAGCAATTGTTGAAAATGTAAAGAATTGTAGTGGGTGGCTTGAGTCCGAGGATGAGGATGAGGATGATGTAGCAATTGTTGAAAATGTGAGGAGTGTTAGTGGGTGGCTTGAGGCCACAAAAAATGTAAAGAATTGTAGTGGGTGGCTTGAGTCTGAGTCTGAGGATGAGGGGCAATTTTCTTCTTCAAAACTAATTGTTTTGGATAATCTAGAAAATGATATATCTCCTGATGACATAGTAAGTGTCCTATCTAATGTGACTCTGGGAATTGTTAAGGTTGTTATTTTTCCAGGTTTGGAACCTAAAAAGTGGATAAATGGGCTTGTATGGTTCAAAGACCATCAGAGTTTGCTAAAGGCATATGCTTTCTTGGAAAATGATAATTTTTTAACAGTGTCCTCAAATGGAAGACCTTGGGTTGTGCTTCTTCCGGATGATGAGGATGGAGTATATGAAGACATTTTTGGAATTTTGAACACAATGACATCAAGGAACACTGAATTAACGTCAAAGAAGATATTATTTGTGAATAAAGGATCACAAGCATATGAAAATGCTAGAGCAAGGAAAAACAAGTTTTTGGAATTGAAGAAGCATCTCGCCTTTCTTAACAATAAGATGGAGCACTATTGAAGGACAGAATATAATTTTTCCCGTCATCCCCAAACTAGCTATGAGCTGCAATTCCCTTGGATGATGTAGTAGTATCTTCTCATCAATTTTTATTGAAGTTATAGATTGTTTTTGGACTGTGAGTGCCACCCAGCAAGAAGAAACATGTTTTTGAATTTGGAAAAACATTTTGCCATTTTTAATAAAAGGTTGGTGCATTATTAAAAGACGGAATAAGTTTTTGCCAATCCTCAAACTAGTCATGAGATGCAATTTCCTTGAATAATGTAATAGTATCTTCTCGTCATCTTTTAAAAGAAGTTATAGATTGTTTTTGGACTGTGTCTCTCATTTTCAATGTCCTTTTATTAATGTACTATAGTCATCTCTTCTTGTTATTATTCTTTTCACAAATAAAGCAATACACTTCGATATTGACTAAAACCAATACCTCCTTTTTCATTCACCTAAATGGAATTTGAAAGAAAATTTAATTTATAGTATTATCTAATTATTATATATTTTGGGGTTTTTGGTTAGAATTGGGTGAAATATTTTTGGTTAAATTTGGATCTTTCTTGTTTAAAATGAGTTTTTGGCTGCATATATGGATTCAACACCTTGAAAAACTTCTAGGGCATTCTGATTGTGGAGAGTTAACAACTCAAACTTGTGATTCCAACAAATTTCTATAGAATTCAGGGCAAATTACACTGAAAATATGCCGAAAACGTTCCAAAAAGTATAACAGATAGACTACGGCTTATTCTTTTGAAAAGAAAATGTTTTATTTACCATGAAGAGAATTTTTTTATTTACCATGTATTATGCATTAATATAAGGTTATCACTTCTTAGAATCATATTTTGTTGCAAAGCTAAACATAGATAATGTATGAAAATGAAGTGTTATGTACCAAGAAGTTGGAAGTTCAAACCCCCTCGATTCACCTATGCCTAGAGAAAGGGCATAGGTAAGCACCTATAGTGCAGGAGCACTGACCCTAGGCAGTTCATTTTGCCTAGACCCCAAGGGGTCATGAAATTCCAAGGGGAAGCTTATTTCCCTTAACTGTAAATTTCTTAAAATTAGAAGTAGACAAGACAAGATAATTATATTTATGTCCAACTAATGACCACAAAGTAGGTCAAAGTGACTGTTGAGTACAATGATGTCCATACAAAGCAAATGGTCTCCTAAAAAAGGATACAATGCATAAAGTAAATCAACATCTGGCCTGACGAAGAAGATCTCTGGGAACTAATAGGTCTGACTGATCAGCCCCATCTCTCCTAACATCCGAGGCTGAATGAAGAACACTGAAGAAATTCAACAAAGTCTGTTGGCCGGATGAAGAGCAGGTGGAAAATGAGGACTGTCCACTAAATCGCTGCCTAGGGGAGTTTGTGTGCTACTGAGGTCTGGAGGACCTAGTCTGTCTCTTAAAAACAAATGTAAGACGGATCTGTTGCGGAGAAACAGCAGCAATTTTATTGTGAATACAAGTGTCCTGATCCTGGAAAGAATCTGGATGTTAACTTATTAGGATATTTTGGTGAGCTGATGTTTTGGGCTTAGTAGGGCCTTTGTGAAAAATGACAAATGTCCAGCTGAGGTGTTTAGTAGTTTCCTAGAATTGAGGTAGATGCCCAAATAATTTTCTTTCCGTTATCAGATATTTTCTTTAACCTTATATACGTATAGCAAGGTCAGTCTTAAAGTAGTTTTCTGGGAAAGCCAGAATCCTAGGAGCTAGTGAAGTCTAGAAGGTTTGGACAGAGAACTCGTTAAATTTTATAAATATGGCCTGTTAAGAAATGATTTTCAGGGAAAGACAGAGTCCTAGGAGCTGATGAAATCTATAAGGTTTGGACAGAGAGCTCGTGAATTCCAGTCGTGTATGTATCGTGCCTGATTTTCTTTTTCTTCTTAGTCAGGTTTTGTACATGACTCACGGGTATAGTGTTGATCTAGTGAATCCAACGTTGCCTTGGAAACCAACGTGTTAGTGTAAATTCAGTTCAGCCCCTGGGCAGAGCTCAAAGAGCTAAAATTAGCCGAGAAAGGAAGCTTGAGGGCCAATGCATCTGATAACACGCAGTCCGAATTATATATATATATATATATAACTGAGAAGTTTGATACAAAGTTTGAATTTGCAGAAATGTATCAGGCCCAACCTACCTTTCTGGAATTATTTCCCTGTTGGACATCCTCTAAGTGGACTGACTACATTTGATCTTCCACTCATAAATTAGATGCACAGCATTGCGCGAACCAAAAAACCATTTCAACCGGTGTGTTTCTCTCATGTTTACAGAGAACAAAATCATACTGTTCAAAACAGGGACACATTTATCCGTTGGGGAGATCAATTATGTTGTCTGCTGCATGGGTAATATACCTAAAGCTTTTCTTACCATTTTTAGGATAAGAATATCTGCTAGTGGTATATAATGTATTATCAGTTTATGTATGTATTCAAAGGCTAGGTAATACGCAAAAGTTTTCCTTTTTGGGGATAGTATAGATATATTTGACTTGATTCGTGGAATTTTATTATTCGTACTATCTATATATATATATAATATAATATGATATAATATAATATAATATAATATGGAACAATGGTTTATGTTGTAAGTTTATAATTTGGTATATTTACCATATAAATACATAGGATGAATCAGATTTAGAGAGGTTTTTTTGTTTTAATATAAATACTCATATTTTTTGAAAAATAAACAAATAAATAAAGTTTTAAATAAAGTTTCAACATTTTATATTAGCCAAAATATTAGTAATTGCATCTAATGTTGCAAAGGAAAAACCCTAAAGCGGCATATGGAAAAAAAGTGAAGAGAGATGTGATTTGTTATGTGATCTAGAGGTTGTCTAGTTTGTAACTATTTCTTTTGTAACATAACTTATTGTCTCTAACAACAAGTAATAAACTAAATTTACTTTACAACAAGTTTAATTTAACTAGAGAAATAGGGCCTAGAGTATGCCCTAACACCGCTATTGCTTGTCAATAGCTAGTCTTCCACGTAAGGAAAGAAGTTAACTGTCCAAGACCCAGAGGCATCTGGCAAGAGTGAAACTACCAGCGGGTTAACCTAGGTGGCGTGGTTTTTCTTGAATAACAGTGATGAGTCAATCTGCATTTGAGGTTAGCAGCGAGAGATGGTTGTCCTCACTGCTAGTTTGACAACTAAGTTATGATATGTGGAGCTAGAGATGGCTGTCCTCACTGCTAGTTTGACAATTGAGTTATGATAAGTTTTTCCATCGTGAAAGAACTAGAAAAATCTCTATTTTTCTCAACAAAAAGACATGCTATGTGATCTATATGTTGGCTACTTTGAAGCTGTTTACTTTGCAACATAAATTGTTGAAAAGTGTGCAACAAGAAATGCTAAATTTAAAATGTGCTAAAAATAGACCTGCTAAAAATAGCATGTTTAAAAATAGTAGTTTGGCCAATGAGGTCACTGGACACATTAGGTGAGAGGTGAAATTGCTAAAAATAGAAAGTTCTAAAAATAACATTTTTGGGTTTCTTCCTATTTATAGCAGTCCCTAGCCTATCTATAAGAAGTAAAATTAATTTTGGTCTTAACAGCAGTTTGAAATATTAATTAATTAATTCAGTTGAGTTAATTAATTAGCGAAATTTGAATTTGAAGTCTTTGTGAGCATGCACATGAGTTTCCTCCACTAATTGAGGGAAGAAGCATGAGTTCTATAATGAGAGAATCAGTTGACTTAGTTCTAACTAGTCAAGTTCAGTTAGATTATTTTAACAAGTTGTTAAAATAATAAAGTATAGTTTGTTAATGCTTGCATGCATGTGACAACTATTATTTTAGATAACCCAGGATTCACTCATGGATAACTATTGCATGTCAGTTCTGTCAGAGACCCAATTGAGATTAGATGTAGCACAATGTACTATCAAATGCTTAACTATTTCTAGTAAGTAGTTTTTGCATGGTTGAGGAATTAGTGTTCTCAAGGAATACATAGTTGGACCATTGGTTGTTTTTGGTATGTTGGAATTAATAGCATGTGCTTTTGCTATTATTTCCTAGGCAAACTATGTAAGGACCATAGGGAAAGCCTATATAAACAGGGCTTGGGTGGTTCATGAGACATATCTTCATATCTTTATAGTTCATTGAGAACTGAATAGCTTGAGAGCTAATTCTTCTTGTATTGTGAAGAGGATTTCCACTTGATTAATAATACATGGTTGGGGTTTTATGTTGGTGCTTTCCCTTGGATATATCTTGTGTTATGTGTAAATAATTCTCTTGGTTAGTTATGCATGTTTCTACTTGATGTTGCTCATGATTTCGATTATGCTTCCGCTTAATGTTTTGTAGAAGTAGAACAAGTATTATGCTTTAGGACATTGCATATATCGGTTTGTTCTACAGGTGAAATTTCTACATGGTATCAGAGCTAGCTGATTTGTAGAAAAATTTTACAAAATTCTACAAGGTATCAGAGCACAGGTGATTAAGCAAGAACAATATACTGAGAGGAGATTTTAAAGTTTTGAGTTTTGGACCGACAGTTTGCAGAGCAGATCTAAAAAATTTCTGTACAAAATTTCCAAAAATAAATAACATATTTGAATTCCTTGCGGAAAAATACCCAAAAAAAAAAAAATCTGCTGAATCGGAGTTCGGATGAGGGAGATATCGCTGATTTAAAATCAACTCATTTTCTAGAAAATTTCGTGACGGCGAGAAAGTGGAAATAGATTGGTGTGCTAGCCAAGAACTTGTATGCACTTGAGGTACAAGATGCATGCAAAGATTTGAGGAGCAAGACAAAGGTTAGAACTTGGTGGTTGAGAGGGAGCGCATATGACCTCTCAACATGCAAAGCGAGAAGAAGTCTCAAACGATTGTGGAGGAGCCACGATTGGTGCAGTAGCTTCAAGAGGTTGTGGAGCAACCACAACAAGGGAAGCTGAAAGGAGATCGAGTAGAGGCATCTACTCGTGCAGAGACCTCCAGTAGGGGGAAATTTCGAGCCAGGTGGGCAGAGGGATCGCATGCAGCCATACCTCTAGGTAGGAGGTGGGGCGATATAGAAAGATTGTCCCAAGGAGGAGGGGCAGGATCCTTGAGGTACCCAACCTCTTGGATGGGACCTTGCTACAGGAGCCCCGATGCGGAGTAGTAGGAACTGACTGATTGGGTAGAGACAGATGTAGATGGAGCGGCAAAGAGAGCGACAGTGCAGGGAATCCCATGACAGCGCATAGCTAGCAGGCTGCAACAACGCGAGACGCACAAGTGTTTTGCACAGTGCTAGGTGGCACAGAGAGGTGTGCAATGGTGCGATATGCATGGAGATGTTGCAACAGCGCAGATGTCAGAGAGGGAGAACTTGTCAGCAGCAGGTAGATCTTCAACATCAGAGTATGTTCCTAGCCCAACAGAGTGGTCAGTTGGGAGTGTTTTTGTTCCAAGTGTTGTTGGAGCAAGTGGACTGAGTAGATGTGTTGCATGCAGAACATTCCAGAGTTACAGGATCGTGTTTGAGAGAAAGCCTTTCTTGTTGAGAGGGAGCGTTGAAAAATGTTCAACAAGATATGCTAAATTTAGAATGTGCTAAAAATAGCATGTCTAAAAATAGTAATTTGGCCAGTGAGGTCATTGGCCACATTGGGTGAGAGGTGAAACTGCTAAAAATAGAAAGTTCTAAAAATAACATTTCTGGGTCCCTTCCTATTTATAGCAATCCCTAGTCTACCTATAGGAAGTAAAATTAATTTTGGTCTTAACAACAGTTTGAAATATTAATTAATTAATTCAGTTGAGTTAATTAATTAAGGAAATT
>APFE031680344.1:322726-366606 GCA_000404065.3 Pinus taeda | reverse complement strand
CCTCATATCGATTTTTGGAATATGGTGGGTCTTCAATCCAACATTAGAGTCTATGATATCATGATTAACATTTTTTTTTGTTCACATCATGAGTTTCCTTTACTACCTTTTCACCATTAGTAAGTATTTCTTGTAGAAAATTTGTGAAATTTGTCTTCAAATCTGCCATGCCTGTTTTCAAATTTGTGTTCAAATCTATCTTCAATTCTTCCATGTTTGTGTTCAAATATGTCTTCCAATCATCCATATTAGCTTCCACGCCCTTTATCTTAGATTCCATGCCATTTATCTTAGCTTCTGTTAGCTTTTGTGAGCGTGACATTTGTTGCACTTGTTCTTGTAACTTTGATATATCATGTAGCATTTCTTCCTCTTCTTCATGAGTCATGCTAGAGCTTTCAGGTTCCTTACTAGGTGTTTGCATTTTCTTTCCTCGGGGCATTAGTTACCAATAATAATTCTCTACTACGCCCTTTGAATTCCTTCAAAATAAATTTCAAACCAATCTTAAGCAAAAATTTAAAAGAATATACACACCTTTTTTCACTTTGTAGGAGCTCGCTATTGCCTCTGATGTATCTCTGTACATTCAAATCATCCAATTTTGAAATTGTGACCTATAGTAGCCCTCTATGTCCTCTTTCCAATGCCACCAATCTGATCCAAATTGGATTCTCCAAGGAAGAGTTATGCGAAATCTCCCACAGTGACCTGATTATGGACTAGTTCAATAGGGCGAAAGTGTACGATGTGCCATGATTCCTTGTTTCGTCTTTTGGCTCTAAAACTATGTCTAAAAGAAACTATAGTTTGTCCTCTTTCTATGCCTGCTTACGAAATTTCAATCCAATGCTCAGAGAAAAAGTTATGATGATTTTCCCTAGGTCACCTGTTTGGAATATAATTCAGGAGTCTACAAAAAGACCAACTTCCTCAGATCATATCTCCGCAAAATATAGCGCAAAATGCTCTGAAATTCAGACCCATGATTCAGCGCAATGTCTTCTAAAATGGGTTTTTTCTTGTAGCTTCTGAAACGTCGCAGAAAAAAGTTATTGTAAAAATTCCACGATGACTTGTTTGGAGCAGCGAAACCCTAGAATCCAAAGCTCTGATACCAAATGTTATGAACCAACTCAAGAAAAGATAGAAAATATAGATCAACGCCTTAGAATTCAGCCTCTTTGAGGGGGCAACCTCCTTTACATTACATAAATGAACAATTCTTTGATGATACAAATGACAAAACCTCCTTTTTCTTATAGGAGTCTAAGGAGTCACAATATAACCCAGCCGACCTAACAATAATAATATAAAGCCACAAAAATAACAATAGAGGGATTCTATGGGGCATAGTAATAACAATATGGGGGCAATAGGGGCACAAAAATATTAATAAGGGGTACAAATATAATAGTAATGGGGTAATCACTAGTATTATAGGGACCCAATAGTGGAGATGAGGGTGACATGACTCATGACGTGACTCGACATGACTTGAAATGACAATGCTGGTACATTCGTGCTATTCCTGGAGTGCATGTCAGGCTACAATGCTACTGGGTGATGTATGTCTTCATGGTGTATCATAGCTTCACCTCTACATGGCAAAGTGCATGGAGTCTTCGATGGTCTTTGGTTCAGGTCTGACTATTCGAGTGGCTAGTATGAGAGTTGATTGGATTGCTTGTGGGAAGCACAAACTGAAAAGACTAGCTTGGTGCTTCTGCGCTATTTTGGTTGATATTCAATCAAGTTGATGGTAGGGTGATGGACCGACTGTTAGAGGGGATTCTAGTCGTAAGAATCTTCAGCAAAAGACTAAGTGTGTGAACAATTGAATGATGCATAGGTGATCATGCAAACACACACTCACATGACTTCATGACGAAACAACCAAACCATTTAGACGCACATGTTCAACAATATCAGCCGATGATGTATGTGACAAGTGCGACACTCATGATTGATCATTCATTGATTGAGATGAAAATTGTACGACAGTGAATGTGACTCCATGTGTGAGTGCGACAGATGCTTTCATAGTGAACACAACATGCACATATGAGGTGAAGACTTTGAGGATAACTAGAACATGGTTGCAAGCATGAATTAGACATCAACATGCAAAGGCTTGAATGCAATGAACAATAAAGTTGGATGTAAATACTCACACGAGCTCATGGAGTGAACCCGAGTGTATGTAGTCATCAAGTGAAACTCTTCAAGGGAGGCTCCAAAATTGGTGTAGACCAAAATTTTGGAGGGTGGCTTTAGCCGCTATAGCAGAATCTTTGCTTGCAGAACCTTAGGTGGATGCGAGGCTTTTGTTACTTGTCTCTTCAGCTCGAGGCCCAACATGTCAGACCAATGGAAAGGTTTTCCTTCATTCACCAACAAATCTGACAAAATCACCCAACTATGTGGGAAGGTTTCTGTACTCTCTTGGTCGTATAATAAGCATGCAAAGATGACAAAGAGTTGATAATACTTCCACAATATCCTTGTATTGTAAACTTGGTTGGGTGTTGTCCTGAACTTAGATGACTATTTCACCCAGCTCTTCAAGATATCTATTGAGTTTGCACTGCTACTGGGCCTGGTGAAGGTTGCATCCATTGTGACCACTGGTTGCAGCAAGTGATATATCTCCTAAAAGTCCTGTGCCCTGAAGGTAGAAAGTTCTATTCCACTAACACTGCTTAATGCCATTGTCTCTGTATCAGTATGAGAGACAATCCAGTGTTTCATGTCTATGCATGGAAACGTGGAATACCTTCATGCAATCCTTGAATGTGCCTGAAAAGATGTCATTGATGTCTTCCATTTCTTCTTGATCTCCATGTCTATGAACAACTTAGTATCTTCATAGATGGGAAATCTCATAGACGCTTTCTCAACTACTTCTCTACTTGCACTTTCGACAGTGTCCTTTGACCCTTCTCTCTTGAAAGCCATTGTACTTGTAATGCTGAGAGGTAGAAGAACACCTATGATACCTAAAGACATGGAAACACTCATGGGAAGAAAACTATCAGTTGACAACCAAAACAACTTGAGGACTGACATGCAACACACCTGGGTGACTCATTGGAAGATTTGCACAATTTTGAGTGGGAGGCTGGGAGACTGATTGCTAGAACTACACAGGACACAGTTTGAACTGTTAGTTAAATGATTGACTATTGAAACTAGGCAAGGCACAATCCATCTTGGCCTTTTGAGGACTGAAACTACGCAATGCACAGTTTCAGTTAGCATGACAACAACCCGGTAATGCATTGCACAATTCTGGGGGCCAACTGAGGCATTGCCTCTTAGAATTTCATAGATAAATACTGGGAGGATTGTGTTAGGCAAGCTCTGCATAATTCCTGGGAGAAAGGCAAGGCATTCAATCCCAGGAATGCGTAATTCAAGTCGGGCAAGGCACAGTCCGGGCCAAGGCAACCCAAACCTACCGATGGGCGACTAAAAATGGTAAAGACTGAATGCATGTGAAAAGCTGGGTGGAGACATGAGGTAATTAACATGCATGGAATTAGTGAGTGTAGGATTTAGTAAAACGGGAAAAAAATTAAGTGTGCGAAGCGAGTCACTGCAACGACGACTGTTAGTGTAGAAACAATGTCATGCATGTGAAAACAAGGATATTCAATGGAAAACTTGAAATAACAGTTCTACAAGCTAACATGCATTAAAACGACAACAACCTCTCAATGAAACCAAGAAAACAACACTCACACAAACCGAAACACAAAAAGCGACATAAAAACAGCAGAAGACATGAAAAACAAACTTACCTAGAGTGTGCTGAAGGTTCCTAAATGCGATGTGGAATGTGAGAGCTCCAAGATCAAAGTGAATAATGAGCTATGAGGCATGAAATAAACATTTTTGACAAGATTGAGGCTTACAACGTGCATGCCACAAATCAAGGAAAAAGCCACACTTGGCAGGAGGTTTCTAAAATGACTTTTGCATGTCACCCCTAGTTGCTAAAAAAGGATCCCTAAAATCTAGGGATGATTTTTTTTTATTTTTTATTTTTTTATTTTTCAGGAAAAAGCAGCCCATGCATGCAACACAATATTTCTGAGACTTGGAGGGAACCGATCAACTTGGGAGAAAATGAAACGAACTGCAAGCCTCTGGATGACTTCTACATAGTTTCTGGGCTGAGTGGCTGTGGCTTCTCCTCAAGCTCTTGAAAATTCTCGACTAAAGCCAAGGCTGCCAGCCAGAACTACACAAATTCTGAGAACAAGCCCAGTGTTGGGCTACTTTGTGCAATTTTCAAGGGGAAGGCAGTCTTCTTTCTCAACTCATTTATGGAGAGCAGCAGGTAGCCTTGATGTTTTGCACAATTCTGGAGAGAAAGGATGGTTTCCCTCCATTTCTATACAATTTTCCAAGTGAGCACAAGAGCCAATTGATGACCAAGTCACGGGTTGTAATCTTACAAGTGAAAGGAAAATAAGCTAGCAAACACAAGCTAATAAGCCAAGAAAATCGATTGAAAGCATATGTACTTGGGTAGTGCATGACATGTTGCTAAGGATGGTTAGTAGGGAAGCTCCAAAACAAAGCTAAGGAAAATTTTTTGGAGGATGGTTGTGGCTACTACAACATTGGTGACACACTGGTAGAACTCCATCACTTTGAATGGACCTTGTTTCGTGAAAAGCAAGTCTAAATCCTCCAGAAGTATTGTTCGATTCTCTGAACACCATGGTTTCCATAGTAGCTTGAGTGAAAGATGTAGCACCAGCCAAGATCTTGATTGGTATGCACACATTCCAAGTGAAGTCAACTTAGTTATGTCGATTGGGGATGAGGGGTATATTGGTGCACAAGTAATATAACTATCAAAGTTTAAATTTCATCTATGGTGTTGCTCCATTGCCAGTAGGCCTGGACAGTACCCCGATGGAGTCATGCAGGAACACAAGCATCGATTTGTTGCGAGTGAGCCTGGTGAGTACCCCGACTAAGTTACTTGCATCATCTCTCTGCATAGGAAAACTTTCTCTTCTTTCGGCTTACTCATTACTTTTTTCAAAATTTTCATATTTTCATTATTTTCATTATTTTCATTTTTCAAAGAACTATGCATAAGCACTTATTTATTTCAGAGGTGGAAGAGGGATCCCAACTTACTAAGAGCATAAGAGGTTGTTCCTTCAGAGAAGTATGTTATGTATACCTCTGAAATACTTGTTAATGTTTCCCCCCTCACCTTACTCTACTTGATTGAGTTGACAAGGGTTAACCTAAAATAATTGACTAGAGTAGGTGGTACTAGTTAGAGCACAAGTGTTGTGTTTTTTACCAGGATTCACATCAAACAGAACATATTTTCCATTGGTGCATCATTAACTGAAGACAACAAGCTCTGCATAAAGAGAGAGGATGACAGATAACCAAGTGTTGTTTGTTGTACTTTACCCTTCTTGTTTTAAGAGTTGTACACAGTTTCATGTGAAACTAACTTACAGATGTAAATAAGAAAACAAAACAATAAAGCAAAGACTAGAAGAAAATGTGAAAGCAAATAAAGTAACAAAAGAAGCCAAGAAAGAAAACAAACAAACAAACAAACAAAGAAAACATGCATGCAAGAAAACACGACAAAATAAAACACTGCTCCTACTCCTAAGCTAATAGTGCATGGGTCTGCTCATGTGAAGTGATATTTCCAATGCGGCCACTGGTGCATTGGTTAACCCATGTTGGTGAAAGCATGGTTCGCGAAAAGCACATTCAACCGAACCAGCATACGTGAAAGATATAACAATGCAGACCATAACACTTCGAGTTTAAACACGTCCACAAAAAAGAAAAAAGTGAAAGCAAAAGACAATCACTCTTTGGACTTACCATGGTGCTGTGACACACTACGTGTAGATGATATGCATATGCACTCTCTTGACTGTGACAGATAAGCAAACATGAGAAAAAGAGACAAATTACACCTAGCAAGTGTGCTTGTTGTGTGTGATTCCTCCAATGCATGAGCAACAGGATCATGTGATTCGGGTGGATGAAGTTAAATCTGTGTGTTGGATAGATCTTCAATGAAAACAAATGAGTGATGTGGAGCCTTGCGAAGTTTACAAATTTCTTAATCGTAAGTGAAACTAACCTCAGGACAGCGAGGGCCTAACATAACCATCAGCTCGGGCTGAAGTGCCTCGGTAACCTGCAAGGTTTTGACTTCATCGATAGGTAGATCATCATAAACAGGTGGCTTTGAAAGATCAACATCAATTGAATCAACATCATGATTAAATATAGGAGTAAATAGATCATGACAACTATGATAAAAAAAAATCAATGAGTTCATCGTCATCCTCATGATCTGATAAATCATTCAGAGGGGTAGATGAAAAGCAAGAATGTTCACCCTTTGTGTTTCCAGAAAAAGTAGATGAAAAAGCAAGCAGATTTTCAATGAAGAATTTGTTCTCTCTGCTATCAAATGATGGAATGACATCATGTCTATTCCGCAAATGATCAGAAGTAGATGCATCCATGGATGGATTTACAAAAGGGAAATAAGAGATAGCAGAATCACTAAAGATGTTAGGAAAAAGCAAAGGAGGCACAGATAGAAGGAGGTCATCCTTCACCATGGGTTGATGCTTAGATCCCCAGCCATACTCATTGTAAATGGCAGCACATGTTGGTTGCACAACATTAACTCCATTGATGGCTTGATCCTCATTCACAATAGGTGTAGAGTCCATAACGGAAGAACACAAGACAATACAATTCAGAGGATCAGTAGAACGCAGAGATGGAGGTTGAGGTAACAAGTGCATATGACAACCCATGGGTTCCCAATCAAATTTTCACAGAAATTAAGAGTAAAGAGGGTGGGAGCATGTACCAGTTGAATAGTCTTGTGTGCACACTCTCCCACATCACTCTGTGTGGGTAGAGCTGTTTTATGAGGGGAAGGCATACAATAACTTGTGACTACAATTGTAGTTGCTTGAGATTTTGAAACTCCATCAGTAAAGTATGCTGAGCGTGGTTTGAGATTTTCCTTAACTTTGGGACAGATTGATTTGTGACAGACATATTCAAATCTATCCATAAGATATTGGAATTTCATCTGACTTTTCAGAGCTTCAAACATGAGTAGATGAAAGTGCTTCCAAAAATCCATCGGTGATTCATGCAGGGCCTTCTGTTGTTTTAACATTTTTTTTCAAGAGATTTAGGATCAAAATGATGGAAAACTAATTCAATTAGATCATGAACTGCTTAAATGAGTGCATGCAATTGGGAGGCAGTTTGCGTCACCATAGTTCCGGGAATTTTTGAAGAGTGTATGAAAGCAACATATTAACCTCTACTTCATCAAAATCTTCCTCATTCTCCAAGAATGAAAGGAAATCATGTAAGTCCTCAATCCAGGCCACTTTGCCTTCACCATCACACATGAGTTCTCACAAGTGATCGAAGAAATACCTCATGACTTCAAAGGGATGTGCGTTGGAAAAGCATTGTGGAGGGTTAACTATAACAATATACATGATAGATGTGCAAAGATTCAAAACAGGGTGTGAGGACTCAACTTATCATCTAGCCCTCCTCCTAGCACCAGAAATGTTGACGGTGTTGCAGTCGCCAAAACGTCAGGGGATCTCCCCGGTAAGAAGTCCCACCCAGACCTCAGACCATTTGGAGTAGGAGTCCCAACAATGGGTAGTACGATATCGCCTTGACTACGGTTGCATGCAAAGGTAAGTAGAATGTCCTTGTTGGAAGCAAGGGTGTGACCTTGCAGCAAGTCAAGGGAGGTGCATGAAAGGCTCTAACATACGGAAGGGGAAAAGAGTGTGCCCCTTAAAAGCCTTTGATTGAATGCAGCTTGAAAGGTTACACACGAGATGAAATACATCACAAGATGGAAAGTAGGATAACCAATGATCCAAAGTGATGGATTATACCAACAAAACGCTTCGATAAGATTCATACAAGCACATACAGAATTGTCCATACATATATGCATAAATTACAGGTACGTACATCATTAGAGTAACCAGGATAGTAGAACTACAATAAAAATATATGCATGAAATGTGTTGGCTATGTTATATTAAAAGCGTGAAAGATCCAATCATACATACAACCATAACAACCACTAGCCCCAATAGTGGAACATTATAGTCACTACTATCTACTCCTCCAAAGAGATGTACTAGCTCTTCATTGTGGAGGAGCTAAGGCTCGTTACAATACACTCCAAGCTTTCTCTAAGTTATACCTATAGGAAGCTTGGCTCCCAAAATCCTGTACAATGTGTTATGAATTTATATAAATAGAAAAGGTTAGGGTGACCCTTCACATTCCCCTTTGTGACTCTTCAACTACCCTCATGACTCTTCAACTTAAACGTGAGTGTTTACATTCTACTATTGACAGATGGTATTTCACTTTACAGACATGTTACAACACAATCTGCTCATGTACCCGTCTGAGACAAAAATGGGCTTGAGTAAGGCATGCAAGACATCACTAAGACTCGGATAGTTGTGGGAAGACTAACTCTTTGACATCCTCTCAATGATCAACGATGGTGAACTGATGCCAATCTTGGCAGTCTATTATGGTGTCTACATACTCTGTGGTGAAATCCTTATGAAAGAGAACCCTTGCCTCCATTGCATCAGGGTACATTGATTTGGCACTTCTATCCAACTCGTTGGATAACACACGCATCATGGCCTTGAGTGTAGCTGGGCCAGTGACATACTGATGCATAGTGTTTGTGCTGAACTGCAAGTCAGTGCTAGTGGCTATGTGCATCAACTGATCGAAGTACATGACCAACTCCAGTCGGACTTGGTTCATTACGTTCGCCTTGGTGAGTGTGCCAATGGATGGGATCACATGTGTGCACACAATGACATCCATGCTCCTAAATACTCGTGCATGTGAAGCCTATAAGCTGGTGATGAGTTGGGGGACTTCCTCATAGTTCCAGGTTTGACTCGGGATGCGTGCCTTCAACTCCACTACCTTTGGCTTCATGGTATTTGGAAGATGCAATGCGGCTCCCTTGTACCTCATTGTCCATATATGCATGTGATCGACAGTAGTGTGTATGTCTGACAAGATGTGTGCTCTCTTAGTACAATGTTGTTACCAACCGTTAAGATGGATAGCTGACTTATGCATGGTGACTAACCTGAAATAAAACTTCCGCATGACTGTCTTGAGAAATGATACTTCATCAAGTATCACTTTCTTCAACTCTTCTTTGGTGGATGCTATAGCTTTCTATTCTCTCTGCTTGGCTGCTTGTCGCTCTTTAGCCATGTGCTCGTTCTCAGCTATCAGGAATCTAACACTTGAGTTGGTGGCTTTGGCATATGCCTATATAGCATTGAACAATCTAGTTGGATGTATACGCACATCAGACACAATCACTCATTCTTCAAACTGCGCGAGAGATACATGGACATCCAAAGTGGGCACTCTGCGTGACTGCACAACACTGTGTTGTGACTTGTCAAAGGATATGTTGTGCACATCTACTTCTGGATTGTCCTAAAGGATTTCAGTGTACCCTTGATCACTTGGGACTTTCTCTGCTCCTAGATTTGGTGAAGCCGGTGGAGTGACCTCTTGGTTCCAAGGCATGAGATCAATGTCTTGATCTAATTCTGGATGAACCACATCCATGTCCATCTGTTCCAACATCTGTTCAATCTCTCGAGCAAAGTCCTGCTCCTGCGATTGCTCACCATGTCTCCTATGTGCTATCTACTCGATCAATCAATAATTTGTATGGGTGTAGTTTTGTCAATGTGTGCATGTTGTGCCTCCTACTGTTCCTGTTCCTGCTGCGATTCCTTCTCTCTTCTGCGTAGCTCTTATTCCTCTCTATTTGATTGGTTCAATTCCTGTAACTCCTTTTCTGCCTCCTCCAACTTCTACTTCTCCCTCTGCATTTGCACAATCCTTCTGTTGCATTGCCACCTTTTTGCCTCAAACCCCAAAGCTACTCTTAACACATGTAGATCTACTTTGAACTTGCAACTTTTCTCTGCCTCTGCACTGTCTAAAACCTTTCTCTTGCCATTTTCAAGCATAGATCTGCTACTGTTGATGATGTTTCTCTTTGAAATGATTCTTACTTCTACGGTGCTAACCACTCTATAGCCATTTTGACTGGTTGACTGAGCCCTGAGAAGTTATAACGATATCTCCATGGGTCTTCCTTAGGCCAATGATATGCCCCATGGATCCAAGGATGATACACTCTCACACAGTGGTCCTTCACTAAGCAATGCAGGTCATATGGATTGAAATTTCTGATGCTGAAGGTGAACCTTTTGAATTGTTTCATCTCGGCCTCAACACGCTTGAGATTATGGATCTCATATAACCTGATCCACAAAGGAAGAGTGGGCCAAGGTTCCTTGTCATTCCTATGCAATCTTGTAGACAACCCTGTTGAGATGTGGTATGCAACCTCTTGCATGACCAACTTATCCATGGAAACCATTGGAAAAACATGCAGTGCCTTCTTCGCTCTATAAATCTGGATGTAGGTGCCAAGGTGCCTTCTTCTTCCTATGTAGTCTTATTGACAACCCTATTGAGATGTGGTATGCAACCTCTTGCACGACCAACTTATCCATGGAAATATTTAGCAAAACATGTGTCACCTTCTCCACTCTAGACATCTGGAAGAAGGTGCCAAGGTGCCTTCTTCTTCCTACGTAGTCTTGCGGACAACCCTATTGAGATGTGGTATGCAACCTCTTGCATGACCAACTTATCCATGGAAAATTTTGGCAAAACATGTGGTGCCTTCTCCGCTCTATACATCTGGATGAAGGTGCCAAGGGGTGAGGCATACCAATCTTCTATGTCAATCAATGCCTTCATTATTGCTTGCCACATGCAAGGCGAATCCTGCTGAAAGATCATCATGTACACTGGGGTGACAAAGTGGTCTGATATCTGTATTATAACTCCATGGAAGCTACATTCAGATAAAAACCTGCAATAGGTGTGCACAAAAGTTTGTGAAGGTGTCCATGCCCAACCCAAGCCCTCATGAGCACATATTGCATCAAGTATGTAAGAAAACATGAGAAGCTTTGCTTTTTGACCCTTGGGTGGATGTCGGGCTTCTATTACTTGTCCCTTCAGCTGGAGATCCAACATGTCAAACTAATTAAAAGGTCTTCCTTGGTTTGCTAGCTGATCTGACACAATCACCCAACTCTATGGGAAGGTTTATGTACTATCATGACCATATAAGCAGCATGCAAAGATGACCAAGAGCTAATAAACCTTCCACAATATCCTTGTCTTGTAAACTTGGTGGGTGTTGTCCTGAACTTAGATGACTCTTTCACCCAAATCTTCAGGATGTCTCTTGAGTTTGCACTACTGCTAGGCCTGGTGAAGGGTGCATCCATTGTGACCACCGGCTATGGTAAGTGATACATCTCCTGAAATTCATGTGCCTTGAAGGTAGCAAGTTCTTTTCCACTGACACTACTCAACACCATTGTCTTCGGATCAGTATGTGAGACAGTATAGTGGATCTTGCATGCAATTCTGTACAAGCCAGAATTATGTATGTTGACATATAATCTACAGTCCTCCAGATTTGCCTCAAATGTCCAACCATTTCATCTTGATCTCCTTTTCTATAAAAACTTAGTATCTTCATAGATGGGCAAGCTCATAGACACTTTATCAACTACATCTCTAGTTGCACTCTCGACAGTGTCCTTTGACCCTGCTCTCTTGGAAGTCGTTGTACCTATACTGCTAAGAGATGGAAGAATACCTTGGATACCTAGAGATAGGGAAACACTCATGGCAAGAAAAATATAATTTGAAAACCAAAACAACTTGTGGACTAACATGCAACACACCTGGGTGACTCATTGGAAGATTTGCGCAATTCTGAATAGGAGGTTGGAAGACTGATTGCTAGAACTGTGCAGAACGTAGTCTAGATTGTCAATGAGATGACTAACTGATGAAATTGTGTAGAGCACAGTCTATCTTGGCCTGCTGAGGACTAAAACTCCGCAATACACAGTTTCAGTCAGCATGACTACAACCTGTTATAACTACATTTACACAATTCTGGGGGCCAACCGAGGCAATTCTGCTAGGATTTTCATAGAGAAAGTTTGTGAGTCCAGTGTTAGGCAAGATCTACACAATTCCTGGGAGAAAGTCAAGGCTTTCTATACTAGGAATGCGCAGTACAAGACGAGCAAGGCACAGTCTGGGCCAAGGCAGCCCAAACTCACAAACGAGCGACTGAAGATAATAAAGACTAAATGCATATGCAAAGCTGGGTGTATACATGAGTGAATGAACATGCATGCAATCAACGAGTGTAGGATTCAGTAAAATAGGAAAAATAATTAAGTGTGTGAAGCAAGTCACTGCAACGACGACCATTAGTGCAAAAACATTGCCATGCATGCGACAACAAGGAGATGAAATGGAAAACTTGGAACAATGCTTATGCAAGCTAACATGCATTAAAAGGAAAACAATAACTCGATGAAACCAAGAAAACAACATTCACACAAAGCGAAATACAAAAAGTGACAGAAAAGCAGCAGAAGGCATGGAAAGCAGAGTTACCTAGAAAAAGATGAGCTGAGTGTGCCGAATGTTCCTAGATGTGACAGGGAATGCCAAATCTTCAAGATCAAAGTGAATAATGAGCTCTAAGGGGTTGAATAAATAGTTATAACAAGATCTAGTCTTATGACGTGCATGCCACAAATCTAGGAAAAAGCAACACTAGGCAGGAGGTTTCTAAAATGGATTTTGCATGTAACCCCAAGCTGCTAAAAATTGATCCCTAAAATATAATGATTCTTTTTTCTTTTGTTTTAGGAAAAAGCAACCCATGCATGCAAAAAAATATTGCTCAGTCCTAAAGAGAACTGGTCAACTTGGGAGCACATCCAATGTGCTCCAAGACTCTTGATGAATTTTGTGTAGTTTCTAGGCTGAGTGGCTCTAGCAGCCCCTCAAGCTAAGAGAGTAAGTTTTTGGACCGAAGCCAAGGTTGTCAGCCAAAACTGTGCAAATTTTGAGAGTAAGCCCACTGATGGGATTCTCTGTGCAATTTTTAGGGCGAAGGCAGTTTGCTTTCTTTGCGCATTTCTAGAGAGTAGTAGGCTGCCTTGATGCTCTGTGTAATTCTGGAGAGCAAGGATGGTTTCCCTCTAGTTCTACGCAATTTTCCAAGTGAGCACAAGAGCCAGTTGATCACCAAGTCATAGGATATCAACTTGCGGGTGAAAGGAAAACAAGCTAGCAAACACAAGTTGATAAGCTAAGAAACTCGACTAAAAGCATATGTACCTCGATAGTTTAAGACATGTTGCTAAGGATGGTTGGTAGGGAGGCTCCAAAATGAAGCTAAGACAAAATTTTGGAGGATGGTTGTAGGCGCTAAAACAAGTTCACACATTACTCAATTAATACAATCCTTTGATATTATTATTCATTCATGATGAGACTTGGTGTTTGATCAATAGCTTCCTAAAATTTCCACCTCTTACATGCTTCAGGAGGCCCCCATGATGAGTGCGAGTGTATTTTAATGTTTCATTTCTACAAGATAGATTAATTTTGTTGATGCTCATTTTCTACAAGGTTTATTTCAAGTCTTTTTATTAGATGCTCTATTTTCTACAAACTGTGTTTACATTCTTTTATGCTCATTTTATTTATGTTCTTTTGCATTTATAGGCATATCATGGTTTTAATTTATGAATGAACTCTAAGATTTGAACAAATACTGAATTTTTTAATTTCTTTTTAGTCTTCAATGCTTCATAGTTAATTATATCATTTTCATAGATTAAAATTTACTATCTTTCATGTTGGCTTGATGGGGCTTGACCTAGGTTCAACTTTATTTGCACCAACCAACAAAACCCTAACTCCAGGCCCTTTCATCAACAACCTATGTAGCGCAGGCCAAAGTCTCACTTGAAGCAGTATTGGGGGATGATAAGTCCAGGTTTCTACATCTAGAACCTTGTGTGATGGGTTCCTACAGGCCTTATGGCATATACCTTCGTGCACCTCTAACCCTTATGAACATATAATTACTGTAATTTTGTTTAAACAACTTCCAGCTCTTCGTGAAGGTTCCTAATTATACTTATCATGTATAAATATTACAGATCTACTAGTCTCGCGTAGTAAATAAGCATTAATTCATATAAATCATAACATAGAGCGAAGATACATAAACTTTATAGAAGTAATAAATAAGGCACAAATGCATCAAAATTGGCTCAAAACAATATTTATAATCGTTCAATTACAGACTTCTTTTCCCTGTGCACTCAACTCCGAGAGCCCGTGCACTCAACCTGTGAACTTACCAAGGTCTCCGTGCACTCAGCTATAGGAGCCTTCCCCTTTTGCCTAAGTACTGAAAACAAGCCTTTCCTACCTTAGCACCTTGCCCTTACAATGATTCTTCACAAAAAATTACTTTTGTACACTCGCTATGACTCATCTATATATATCATTTTGATTATAATACCATGGTCCGCGGACCATGGGCGGGTCTCAAAATCTCTTATCACCTACTGACCTAAGGGGATAAAGCCCCTTTAACTCATACTATCTTCGCACTCTGCTTCCACATTTCGCGAAGAATTTACATTCTTAAAAAAATATATTATAAAATTTAACCAAAATTTGACCAAAACGACCCTAGGGTCCCTATCCCAATAGGCCCACAACACAAATATGGTGACTTGCCCTCGAGTCACTCAATTGGTGCAAGAATGTTCTTCTCCAATTTATGGAACTCCACCTTCAGTACCTGCAAATTAGAAGTACCCTGCACCACGACCTTCTGTACTTGTTCGACCAACTTCTTGGTCGTATGGGCTTCCACAGCGAGGCCCATCATCCTTTGTGTTTGCTGGATGGTCTTAAATTTTTCCTAAACTGACAGATTGACCTGGCTAGCTTCCTCTGTCCATGGCCGTGTCTTGGCCTTTAAGATGGCCTCTTTTCTTTGCATCTCCTCAATATGTTCTTGCAATTGTTTTACTTCCGTTAATTGTGCAAAGTGTTGTTGGTGCTAAAGTGTGCGCAGTCGTCTTGAGTTTGTCAAATTGCTACTACTTCTCCCTGATATCTGTACCAATTTTCTGTAGAGTTGGGTCCTCCTATAGAGACGTCCATAGTTCCATTTCATGCTCAAAGAGATCTCTGTAGTCCTTGACTGCTGCATCTAAAGTGGCCATTCCCTCTTTGATGGCTACTCTGCACTACTCTTGGACTTCTGACGGAATGGTTAGCTGCACCTTTAACTGTAATTTAGAGATCTACATCTATAACTAAAATTAGACTCGGTCGATTTTCTCCTGTGATTCCTGAACTGCTACAACCAACTTCCGAATATTTGCTGCTGAGGCTAAGTATTTGAGAATGTTGAGTTCTGGTAGCACATTATATGCTTGTGTAATGGCTGCCTCCAAGGTCTTTCTGTGCGTGGCTAGGTCTTCCTTTTCTTTTAGCATCTGTATCTTTTCTAAAAATATTTGTTCATTGTTGGTATTCACTTCATTGATTACTAGCAGTGCGCTGTGCCCTGACCCTGAGTTCATCGGATACTCCCTGATGTAAGTCGTGGAGGGTTTGGATAGGGAGTGCCGTGAGGTTGACACCCACATCCTTGATCTTTTCCAACTGAATGTTTCCTTCCTCTGATTGTGTGTGTAGGGATCCTTTTGGAAGTGGAATGACTCTGAGGTCCAGAGTTCGATCAGTATCGAACACAGTCTTGCTCGCTTGCTACAGGCTCGCTTGAATCCCGCTCACCTGGCCAACGCTAGCTTGGAGCCATCCTGTATGAATCTGCAAGTCGCACATATCCTTCTACAAGTTTCTCAGTGCCTGCCGATACTGTTGTTCAAGCTGCATTTTTGGCTTAAGGGGGGTTGACCCATGTTTAGCATTAGTTAGCCAAACAAATCCCTACACTACTAGCCCTTTTAGCATCAACCTGCGGAGCTCGGACTGAAGTCTCACCCAAAGCAGTATGGGGGGATGCTGGAACCAAGTTTTTGCACCGTTGAGATGGTATAACGTCAGTTATTTCCAACTATTCCTGCCTTCGCACAAGTAGCTTCGCTCTCTTCTCTATCCTTCAGTACCTTTGCGAAGTGGTACAATTGGATTTTGTGCAGCCCTAACTAGGGGTTGAAGTCCTTTCGTGCTACTAGGGCAGTGAACTGTGATATTTTTCAAACTAGGCTAAGTATCTTACTTATCTTATTATCAGATCTTAGTTAGCTTCACGTAAATAGATATTATTACTTTTGTTCACTTAACCAATACAATTATACACATTCGTGCATCATATAATGATTAGAAGTGAAATCCATACCCAATATAACAAATGCATAAACAAGAAATAAGACGCAGAATTTATAGGAAACTTCTCTTTATTAATACTTCCAAATGATTATAGACTTGACTCGCCCTATGCACTTAGCTACAGGGGTTTGCGCACTCAGCTGCAGAATTCTAGGCCTCTGTGCACTCAGCTGTAGAGCCTCTTCCTATGTTACTACCTAAGACTTAGACTTACACTTTAGAGCCATCTCACATACATCTTCATTGATTCTTCCTACGATATTAGATTAGATGCCTTTGACTACTTAGAGATTCACTCTATTTATACAATCCCATGGTCCGCTAACCATAGGTAGATCTTTTACAACTGACATTACATTATCAAAATGAGGGTGGATAAGCCTATGACTCTTTAAAAAATACACGCTTCGCGCCCACAAAATTCAGAGTCTTTACATTGGAATTACAAAATTGGACCAAAATCTGGGCTCTAAGCCCCAAAACTGCCCTTGGGGGATCTTGCGCCCAACATGTGTCCACAGTTCCATCGTGTTGTCATGGAACTTGTCTTCAGGTTCATCCAAGTCCCCTTAAGTGAGGACAATTGGATCAACGTGTGAGTGCTTATCAGATTTCTACTTCCTTCTAGGCCCGAAAGTTGTCTCATTGGTTTGCTTCTACAGTTTAAAGGGAGTGCTCTACTCCTCACCCACGCCTCCTTCAACATCAGTCTCACCTTTGTCCTGAGAGCATCGAGAAGTAGACTCCTCAACATCAATAGTTGTCTCCTTAGCCACCTGGTCTTTCTTAGCAGTGGCCTTAGTAGCAACTTCCTTCATCTATCATGGAGCTTTCTCTCAAACACACACCTACTCAACCACCTTTTGCTTCTGCGTGGATGTGGCCTGCGTGGAGGAACTTTCTTTCGCCTTTCTCGTACCCATGCCAAGATATGATTGCTCCAGCCACTCTCCTGGCCATTTCCTCACAATCTCCTATGCATCAGCGCACAGTGCCAGATCAAGAGCCTGGAATCGATGCTCTTCTAGCACCTCCCTTTCAAATTTATCTAGAAACAAGCTAACATCATCCAAGCCATCATAATGAGGAAGCTTTCTTACCTCCATGGATACACACCAAAGTGATTTTGTCATCATATTGCAGTGCAACGTTGAAACTTCGTGTAATCTATTCTACCAATGCTTAAGTTATTCATTTGAATATGAGGTAGAAAAGCTATCTTTATCCCATGTATTTCGTCCATATGCAGTGGGATTGATCCAATATTCATCACGCGCAGTAATATTGTATATTTTATCCAAATCAAATTCCTCTCCATAGTAGCAGACTGGTTCAGTGTAGAATACCCACTTAGCAGGATCCAGTGATACAATAACTCGCGAGGCCTTCCCCTCAAATTTCGGCCTTCACTTCTTCAAGTTAAGTTCGACATCCATGTCGAAGGCCAAATCAATTCCTAAGAGCGCAGGGTAAGAATTTCTGTCAAACACTATTTCAAATACTTCAAAGTCTGCTAAAGCACTCGCTCCCTCAATGTCTACGACTACCTCGTATAAGCACCCCATAGGAATGATCTTTTGTTGATTGGCCATGTGTAGATGTATAGGAGACCATTGTAGCATAGGTCTCACCATCCTTTCCCATGTTTGTTTAGGCAACACATTTGCATCAGATCCAGATCCAGGATGACTTGATCATTTCATATTCTCCAATCTATGTTGTCAACCTCATTTTGTGCCATGTCCGCTTCTTATGTTTACCCAGTTTCCTCATAGTGCGCTGGTTGGGAGGAGTCATTATTTTACCCTTGAAATTGTCAATTAGTTCCTGGAGCCCTTGCACCATCTTCCTATCCCGCAACAACTTCATACATTTTTTCAAAAAAGTGGCGAATAGTGAGGGGTCTATGTCCTGCGATCCATTGTTTTCAACTAGTTTCTCCTCACTTCCTGACATAGAATCCTCAAAAAAGTTCTTCTTGGCCTCCATAAAAGTTTCCTTAGCCCTATTGAGATCAAATCCGACCTACTTTTTAGCAGCCTTGCATACCCATCCTTCAGTTTCTGGCCGCTTCCCGTTATCTTCTCTCATGGAAATATCACTTTGCGTTACTATATTAATGCTATGGTCCTCTTCATTAGGCTCTGCCCTTATCATCTATATATTTTTCGTGGGTTGTTGTCTCTTTTTCTTTTGCATATTTGCTATCAGCACTGAGAAATATTCTATCACGTGGCCAAACTCTCTACAATACTGACATGATGGATGTGTTAGGTTCTGACAGACACACGCAAAGTGACCTACTTCTCCACAATTGTAGCAAATAACTTGTCCACGACCTATGCCAGTCCCCCTTCCTCTTCCTCTTCCACAACCTGGAATCCTTCATGTGCCGCACTTGCACCCTGATCCTGAGGCCAATTTTCTGTCTGCATTCATATGTAGGGGTTTGGTCCATCTTTAATTCGTAGCTTTGGTAGTTTCACTCATCATGACCAACTAATTTATAGAAGGTACAAAATGACTATTGTGGAGTTTGTACAAATTTTTGCAAGAGGTGGCGATGGTTAGTCGCGTGCTTCCCCTTTATCTAGAAGAAAACGCACCATAAGGGTACTCTTGTGCTTGGTCCCATAATGTTCTCAGGCTTTAAAGGAAAAAGACCTCCTCCAAATAGATAATTTTGGTAAATAGGGAAGTGATCCTTATCATGTCCCTTGTCTTTACATTTTATGCACTAGACTTCTACGCACACTTCAGATTGAGCATCCTTTCCTACTTTTAGGATCCGCCACTCCATGTGAAGGCTTGCTAGCTGCGACTGAATCTGTTGTACTCCATTGTTCATATCCTGTATTGGTGAGGCTTCAAAACTCATCACGATCTCCATGGCCTCTACTTGCGTTCCTATCTTCTGCTGCAATAATGGAAATCTTAGATGAGGCAACATCGAAGCAATGTACCAATATTTGTGTTGATCATCTGTGATCTTCATATTAGCTTTCCGAATCAGGCACTTTAGCCTCTGATCGAACTCCCATGCGGACTCATTGACCCACTATTGTATTTCCTTAAACTCTATTATAGACTATGCCTAAGACTTAGGCTTTTTAAACTTATTGTTTAGTGCCTATTGAGTCTCTTCCATCGTCACGTCCAGTTGATCTGTATAGAACTTGATAGACCACGTTAATGCCATATTCCGCAGTGTAGTCACCAGCTGCGCTTTCTTCATATTATCGTCTATAATCTATTATTCCTTCCACACAACATCCATGACAAACCAAAATTGTTCATTGTCTTCTCTTCAAACCCCTTTAAAGATTGACACCTTCATTGCATTCACCATGTTAAATGGTTGATGCGGAGGTGGAGGTGAAGGTGGAGGTGTAGGTGTATGTGGTAGAGGTGGAGGTGGTAGTGGAGTGGATGGGTGGACTGTCCTTGGGATACCTTGGCTAACTATCTGCAATGCACTTCACGACGTTCTCAAAATAGTTCGTTCTTTGTCTCTATTAGAGGATCCTAACAACGGGATGTATTAAAAGCATGATTCTTCATTCCTTCTCACTGATTTTCTTCTTTGTGTAGTCCCAAACATCAATGTAATGGCATAACCAGCTTTTCACACAACAACATCTTAATCCAGGTCTTCAGAGATTTTAAGTACTTACTCTTGGTCCCTTGAAGAACCTGTGCTCTGGTTCACTGTAGCTGATGGTTATATCAATCATGAGCTCAATGATGAATCCTCCTAAGATATTATCAATCCAATGATCAACCACCGACGTGATGTTATTTTCTGAAGCTTCCAAGTGTTTCACCAATTCTGGGGTCCACACAATAGGTGCGTCAAGTCTCCATGTACCCTGGCTATCCGCTAATCTAAACAACCACTCATGCAGTTCACAAGGGAAGAAACAGAAGAAAGCTTCAGTCTCATCTGTGTACATGTATTATTCAACCATTGTTCCTTGGATAACCATGGGTTTTTGTTCTCCTGAGATGCAAAAACATATAACTTCCAATTGATTCAATTTTCAATTTCCTTCTTAGTAGGGAACCACTTATTCGACATTACACATTCCTCAGATAAATCTTGGTCCCAACAATGGAACCATTTGTTGGCTTGATGGGTCGTGACCCAAGTTCATCTTTATCTGTGCCAACCAACAAAACCCTAACTATTGGCCCTTTCTGCAACAACCTACGTAGTGCAGGATGTAGTCTCACCCAAAACAGTATTGGGGGATGACAAAACCAAGTTTCTACATCCAGAGGCCTATGTGATGGGTTCCTATAGGCCTTATGCCTTAGATCTATCTTTGCGCACCTCTAACCCTTCTGAACATATAATTACTCTAATTATATTTAAACAACTTCCATATCTTCATGAAGGTTCCTAATTATACTTATCATGCATAAATATTACAGATCTACTAGTCTCACACAATAAATAAGCATTAATTTGTAGGTTTTAACTCGGTATAGAAATTACCTGCATATGAATTCTAAAACACATAAAGTAAACAATGCGAGATCATGACACATAAAACACATATACACAGTTATTTTCCCCTGGATCCCAAAACCGGGACTACCAGCTTGATTTTTCATTATGTTCCTTTCAACGTTATAATACATATTTATACATGCTGAAGCATCCAATGCCGTAGACCAAAAACCATCGCATCCAAAACCATGGACGAAAAACCATCGCGTCCAAAAACATGTGCGAAAATCATGCACAAAACCATAGGTGGGTCTATCCAACCTAAGATAGGTTCCAAAATCAAAATTTTCCAGGGCGCTACCCCGGACCCCATAGAGTGGGGTTACCTTCACCCCTCAAACCCCCTGTGACCCCCCCGCTATGAAATCAATGCAACGAAGGGGGGGCTCCGCCCCCCCTCTAACCCATCGGTAAACTATGTGGGCTAGTCGTGGAAAGAATATAACACAACCTAACATTCTCCCACTTGTTGTTTTCAATCCACAAGGGGCCACAAGAGAGCTTAGTCATTTATCCAGCCCTGTAATGCCCATTGTTTCCCTACACCAAGATAACTCTCAGAGCTCACAGATTTTGTCAATGCATCTGTAGTATTCTTCAAAGTGTCCACCTTTACCAGCAACACCTTTTTGTCTTCTATCATATCCATCACAAAGTGATACTGAACATTAATGTGCTTTGCCCTTGAATGATATGCAGGGTTCTTTGCCAAGAAAATTGCACTTTGGCTTTCACAGTCTATCCTTATAGCTCCCTGTACTAACCCCATACTTGAACACAATCTCTGCAACCAAACTGCTTCCTTGCTTTCATGAGTGGCTGCGATGTATTCTGCCTCTATAGTTCATAGTGCCACTACAGATTGTTTCTTACTCATCCAACTGAATGCACCTCCAAATAGGTTAAACACATACCCACTTATAGATCTTCTCTGATCTTGATCTCCAGTCCAATTCGCATCAACATAGCCACGAATATCCAAAACTCTATCCAATCTTGGTCTTCATTGGTAGTACAAACCATAATCACTAGTGCCACGCAAATACCTAAAAACCCGCTTCACTGTTGTCCAATACTCCTTCCCTGGTTTTGACATAAACCTGCTCAACACTCCCACTGCATGTGTAATGTCTGGTCTAGTACAGACTATTGCATACATTTGGCTACTGACTGCACTTGTATATGGAACACGAGACATATCCTCTTCCTCTTCTTGTGTCTTGGGACACTGTTCAACAAATAACTTTACACCTACAAGAATAGGAACCTTAACCGGTTTACTATCCTTCATATCAAAACCTCTGCAATATTGTCTCAACATACTTCCTCTAGTTTATCTAGAGCTTCCTCTTTGCCCAATCTATTTTAATTTCCATGCAAAAAATATAGTCTGCAAGACCAAGATCTTTCATGTCGAATTTGGAGGACAATTGGGTCTTCAAATCTTGGATAATTTTTTTGTCATTTCCAACCAGAAACATATCATCCACATACAAGACCAGATAAATAACATGATCACAAATTAATTTAAAATACACATAGTGATCTGCTTTGCTTTTGGTGAAGCCAAGTCCCCATATAAATGTATCAAATTTCTGATACCACATCCTTGGTGACTGTTTTAACCCATACATAGGGACTTCTTTAACTTGCATACCAGTTCTTTCTTACCTTTCACTGCAAAGCCTTCAGGTTGCTTCATGTAGATTTCCTCTTCTAGATCTCTGTGAAGAAATGTTGTCTTCACATCCATTTGTCCTACCTCAAAATCAAAAGTAGCAGAAACAGCTAAAAGTAATCTAATAGAAGTTACATTGGCAATAGGAGAAAAAAATATCACCAAAATCAATTCCCAGCACTTGGGAATAACTTTTAGCTACCAACCGAGCTTTGTATTTCTCTAGCTTTCCTTTTGCATTTGTCTTCTTCTTGAACACCCATTTGCTACCAATGGGCTTCCTTCCAGCCAGCAACTCCACCAGATCCCAAGACTCATTTTTGTGCAAAGATGCCATTTCATCGACCATGGCCTCCTTCTAGATTTTTCCATCCTCTGAATATACTGCTTCCTTCACAGTTTTGGGATCATCATCAGTAATAGATAAAGCAAAATTTGGATAGAAAGTAGATGGACTATACCTTTCTAGATGCCTTCTTTCTAGAATTGATCTTCTCACGCCCGGAGTTTGTGGCTCTTCGTCTTCTGATTCCTCCTCTGCTGTAGAGTCTGATTCTTCCTCCTTTAGCTCAAACTCTATTTTCTCAGGTTCCTTTGGTTGGAATTCATGTTTAATAACATCTTTCACCTCTCTGAACACCACATATCAGTTGTACACAACCTTCCTTGTTACTGGGTTCTAGACCTTATAACCCTTTAAACCATCCTTATACCCAATAAAGATGCACTTTTCAGATTTACTATCCAACTTGGTTCATTTCTCCTTTAGAACATGTACATATGCATCACATCCAAATACCCTTAGATGTGTAAGAGAGGGTTTCTTACCGGTCCATACCTCTTGTAGAGTTTTACCCTCCAACAGTGATGAAGGTGATCTGTTAACCAGGTAACATGCTATCTCTACCACCTTTGCCTAGAATTCCTGTGCTAACTTGACACCACTGAGCATGCTTCTTGCCCTTTCAATCAACATCTTGTTCATTCTTTTTGCAACTCCATTTTGCTGAGGTGTATATGGAGTAGTCTTCTGCTGTGCTATACCACACTTCTTACAGAATTCTTCAAATTCCTTACTGCAAAACTCTCCACCATTATCTATCCTTAGCACCTTTATCTTCTTCTTTGTCTGGTTTTCCACCAGAGCCTTGAATTCTTTAAACCCATCAAAGACTTCAGATTTCTTCTTAAGGAAATATATCCATGTATTCCTTGAGAAGTCATCTATAAATGATACATAGTACATAAACTTACCCAGTGATGGAACCTTCACAGGTCCAAACACATCATTATGCACAAGTTCTAATCTATATTTCACCCTCTTACCACTAGAGGGGAAACTCACCAGATTCTGCTGCCCATATGCACAATTTTCATAGAAATCAAAATCCAGAGAGCTATTACTCATACCTTCTACCATACCTTTACCATGAAGTATTCGAAGGCCCTTCTCTCCAATATATCCAAGCCTTTGATGCCACAACATGGTATTCTCTCCAGAGACCACTAGATTTTCTACTCCACTTTCAGGAACCACAAAACTGTTGCACCCATCAACAACCATGCTACCTTGCAGCTTGTACAGAGTTCCAATCCTAACTCCCCACATAAATACCAGTGCTCCCTGAATCATCTTGCAAGTATCCTTCTCGAACACTGTTTTTACACCTGCATCATCTAACTTGCTTATAGAAATCATATTTCTGGCCAATGCAAGAATATGTAGAACACTTGGAAGTGTTCTAACAATTCCACCTTGCAACTTCAACTTTACTTTTCTACAACCAATGATTATAGCTTTCCTATCATCCCCCAAGAAGACATCACCACCATCGTATTTCTCATACTCGCAGAACCACTCTCTATGGGGAGTGAAGTGAAAGGATGCAGCTCAGTCAATCAACCATACCTCATGATCTACATGTGTACTTGAAGAAGCCAAGTACACATCCCCACCTTCATCTGAGGTGGTTTTCGCCTCTGTAGAAGGAGCATCATCAGATCCCTTTCCTTTATCAAGAGATTTAGATTTACAGTCACTTGTGTTGTGCCCTTCCTTTTGACATTTCTAGCACACCACCTTTAAAGGTTTTCCTAGAGATTTAGATCTCCCTCTAGATTTAGATCTCCACTCGATGACTTATTTTTGTTTTTGTTCTGGGATCGTCCTCGTACATACAAGGCATCAACATTCTGGCTCTCCATATTTTTCTGTCTCATCTCCTCCGTCAGCAAGGATGAGACTATTTCATCAAACTACAAGGCAATTGCATTACTACCTATTGCAATAACCAGACTAACCCATGAATCTGGTAGAGAACACAATAAACTGATGCAATTATCTTCATTTGAAATTTTAATATCAAAAAATGCTAATTGAATTACCACAGTATTAAATGCGTTCAAATGCTCTATCACCAAGTCTCCATCTTTCATCCTCAGGTTATACAGGTTTTTCCACAAGAACATTTTATTCACCAGAGACTTATATTGGTACAAATTCCCTAACTTATCCCGCAAAGCCTTCGCCATAGCTTCCCCTGATACATTTAGCAATACTGAATCTAATACACACAATCATATTCTGCTCTTTTCCTTCCGATCCAACTTCTTCCATTCTTCATTGAACACTCCTGTTGGTTTAGTAACTAGATCTATCATGATCCATTGATATTTGTCCACCAACAGATCCTCCATATTGAGTTTCCACAACTCAAAACTCCGACGATTAAATTTCTTGATCTCTATCTTTCAACTGCTCACCATATTCTTTCACCACTAGAATCGATCTCGTAGATCTCCCACTGAGCAAGGTCTACCACAGGCCCGAGTGAAACCCCTTAGCAACAAAGGCGTCCCCTTGAAGAAAAAAAAGCTTTGATACCAAATGTAGGTTTTAACCTTGTACAGAAATTACCTGCATACAAATTCTAAAACACATAAAATAAACAATGCGAGAGCATAACACATGAAACACATATACATAGAGATTTTCTCCTGGATCCCAAAACCGGGACTACGAGCTTGATTTTTCATTATGTTCCTCTCAATGTTATAATACATATTGATACATGCCGAAACATCCAATAACATGGACCAAAAACCAAAAGTCCAAAACCATGGACCGAAAACCATTGCGTCCAAAAACATGTGCGATAATCATGCACAAAACCATAGGTGGGTCTACCCAACCTAACATAGGTTCCAAAACCATAGAGTGGGGTTACTTGCACCCCTCAAACCCCCTGTGACCCCTTAGCTATGCAATCAACGCAATGAAGGGGGGGCTTTGCCCCCCCCCCTCTAACCCCTTGGTTAATTATGTGGGCTAGTTGTGGAAAGAATATCGCACAACCCAACATAATTCGTATAAATCATAACATAGAGCGAACATACATAAAATTTATAGAAGTAATAAATAAGGCACAAATGCATTAGAATTGGCTCAAAACAATCTTTATTACGTATAATCGTTCAATTACAAACTTCTTTTCCTTGCACTCAACTGAAGGGGCCTACACACTCAGCCTGTGGACTTACCAAGGTCTCCACGCACTCAGCTGTAGGCACCTTTCCCTTTTTCCTAAGTATAGGAAACATGCCTTTCCTGCCTTATCACCTTGCCCTTACAATGATTCTTCACAAACAGTTACTTCTTTAGACTCTCTATGACTCATCTATATATAACATTTTTCTTACAATACCATGGTTGGCAGACCACGAGTGTTGGCTTGATAGGCCCTGACCCAGGTTCAACATTAATCAACCAAGAAAATACCTACACTACTGACCCTTTCGGCATCAATCTGCGGAGTGTGGACTGAAGTGTCACCCGAAGCAGTATGGGGGGGTTACAGGAACCAAGTTTCCACACCCAGAGATGGTAGTGATGTCGTTTTATACCTAAACCTTCCATCGTGCAAGTTGATAAGCCTTTTAGGGCTTATCAATATACTCCTTTTAGTCATCCTCTAGACCTCTGTGAAGGTCTATGACTGTCCTTCGCGTATCTTAGATAGGTAGATCAGATACTTACGTGCCTCTGTAAGAACCCTTACTTTTGTATTTACCCAGGTTAGCTTAAGTATCTAATAACTTCAACATGCATTAATATGATCTTCATGTAAACAGATATTGTTCCTTGCATTCATATAAGAAAGAAAGGCATATGGATTCACGCATCAATATAGCATTAAAACATAAGCCCATTATTCATCATAACATAATCATATGCATTTATAACAGAAGTAAGATAGATCATACACAGATAATTCTAGAATAATTCTCTTTATTGATGCTTCAGATCTTCTTTACAGACTATAACCACCCTGCGCACACAGCTGCAGGGGTCTGCACACTCAGCTGCTAACTTCTGTCCTAGGCCTCTGCATACACAGCTGCAGAGCCACTTTTGTACACTAAGACTCTTCACTCTTAGCTCTCATAGACCCATTACATCCATCAATGACTCCAAACATACCAATAACTAAAATTCCTTAGACTCTTCTAAGACTTCCCTTTTTATACAATCCCATGGTCCACAGACCATGGGTAGATCTCTTAAAGCTGACATGACTTACATAAAATAAGGGTGGAAACCCTTTCTGACACTTCACATCTTCGCACTCTGCTACTATACAATGCAGAGACTTTACGCTTCTTATACAAAAACTTGGGCTTTTAACCCTAAAAATGACCCTAGGTCACCCGTTCCCTACAATGGGCGAGTCTCAAAAACCTCTTATCACCTACCTAGCTATGGGGCTAAAACCCCTTTGACTCATACTAGCTTCATGCTCCACTTCCACATTTCATGGAGACTTTACATTCTTTCAAGAAGAAATTACAAAATTTAATCGAAATGACCCAAGGGACCCTATCCCAACGTTTCATAAATTGGATTTACTCGCCTTTCCAGATTAAATATTTCCATGCTTTCATAAACTAAGTTCCAAATGTTTTCATAGATTAAAATTTCATGCTCTGATAGATTAAGTTCGAAAGCTTTCATTAGATTAGATTTAATACTTTAATTAGCATAAGTTTCTTTTCTTTCATTATATTCAAAGTTATTTTCTTTCCTACCACAGATTTTCCTTGCTTTCACTCAATTAGAATAATTTCCTTTACTTTTACTGCCTTCAAGAGTAGCCATTTCATTGCTTTCATCAAAATTAAGTATGTGTGTGTGCTTTGACTGGATTTCATCTCATAGCTTTTCCTTGCATTTGTAGTCTTTAAAATTCAATTTCTTTTTATATTAAGATTTCATTTTCAATCCATCACATTATTTTGATTCATTTGCATAGGTTTACCATTCATTACTTGATATTTATAAAATATAATTCTTCTTTTAGAATTAAAATTGGAAGTTGATTTCCTAGCAAATAGTGTAGTGTACTTCACAAGTATTTGAACCTGAGTTGATAATTTATTGCTAAGTAATTTAACTCACAATTAAATTATCCAATATTCATCCATCCTAAAACCAATTTTAATGACTATCGACTCATTCTAGGGAGATGTTGGCTAGCTATTGTTAATGCATCTATCAACTGTAGGGCTGGAAACATGGTAATTATTAATGGGAAGTCTCGAAAATAGATTGTACTATACCCCCCAAATCAACCTCCTATTGAAGTCGATTTTCCTACATGGGTGGAAGAAGAAGAAGAGGATTATTACCTCTCATCAACCTATCCTATGTGTACAATAGAAATCACCCATGGTAGCAAGCAAGTTGATGAAGATGACATATTTAACAATTTCTTCTAAAGTCAATATTCTACTGCTATAAAAATTGACGCGCTGAAAGATGAGTTATCCCTAGGATAGCTTATTTGTTCCAAGGAAAATCCATAGGAAGACTTACTGACTGATGATTTTGATAAAAAAGCATAAAAGTGGTAGAAATAAACCCCTCCAAACCGTTGAAAATTAGCTCCTCACTTTCAACTGTTGGCATTATGGCTAATATGTTGTCATTGATGGTAACTTCCATGTCAAATATGTCTTTGATGTCAACTTAGTTATAATATGATGATTATGGAACTAATGCAGATGATAAGAATATTGGTACATGTATTTTAGAAATGAGGAAGTATATTGGCAGCCTTGTTATAGGTTCACTTGAGAAAATATGAAAATGTGAAGTTTGAAAAAATATATGTGGTACGAGTGGAGAAGAACCATGTAAATACATAGGTTATCTGAACAAAATCCATGTATGGAAAAATAAGCATGGAAAAGAGAAAACCACGAGTTGTTCCCATTGTAATTTCCCATAGTATTGTGACGATAACGTCTATTTGATCTTGTCAACATTTCTTTTGTATATGGAGGAATCGGTAACATAGCAATCCTCGTACTCATGTGACATTGGGTCGATACTTGTCAACTACCATTAGAACCCCTAGGTGCAACTACCCAACCCCCAAGAATGGAGCACGGGTAAAGCAAGGATTGAACCCGCGCAATTTCATGAATGCCTTAGCAGAACATTCACTGGTCAACAGATCAAATCCCTGGGGGCGATATCATCAACAATTATCGATAACATCACCAAAGGATTCTCTCATGGTATTGGAAAGACTAAAATCTATATAAGGAGAAGGAGATCAAGGAGTTACGACAAAATCTATTTTATCCTATCAACAATTACCAACAAAATTAACAAAGTATTTTCTTATGGTATTGGAAAGGCTAAAATCTATACAAGGTGAAGGAGATGAAGGAGTTATGTGTGCATTTGAAAGATTATTCATGTGTGATTCGATATGAAATAGTGGTGTACCAAGGATTAAGGAGAAGGTTCATATTTGAAAGATTTGAAAGTTTTTGGATATGCTTGATTGATCTATTTATGTTTAAGTAGCTGACATTGCAGGATCTATGATTATAATGGAGCTATGATCGGAATATGTTTGTTGAGATATGTGATTTTATGACACTATGTGTGAAAATATCTGTATTTGACATGATTTGTGTTTTTATCAGTGATTTGATTCAATAATTTAAGATCTATATGCAGGTTTCCTTTAGGAATATCACATACATACACGGATATGCTTCAGATTAGTCATGTATACATTATGATGATTAGGGTTTGATGTGCTACTTGGTGATGACGGTTGATTAGTTTTGTTTTATTTGCTACTAATTATCAATGATGTCTTGATCATGATATTTGATGTATGACAATGTGAATTGATGATTGGTTATTGAGTGGTGACTTGTCTTTGTATGGCATGACAATATTGACAATGTTGTTGAGAAAGTTTACTTGGAATGTTAGTGTACTGGTTTGATCTGGTTCAATGATTAATCTGCTTTAGTGATTCAATTGATATTCAATATTCTGTGGTTTAGTTCTTAGTGTTTTAGTTATTCAACATTTTTTAATTTGAGATATGTACGCAGGTTTTATGCACAGGAAGAGCGCATATATGCAGATCACCTAAATTACAATCACATATATATTCTAACTTTAGTATGGATAGAATGACAATGCTTAGTAATGATAATGAATGAGTCCTGTATTGTTTGTTACTTGTCTTCATCAATATTTCTGTTATGGATTGATATATCTTTGGTTGTGTATTTATTAGATTTGGTTGCAGTGATTTAGTATTGGTATTCAGTGGTTGGTTCAACATTTAGGTTCATAATTCAATGTTTGATTTCAGAATGGTTAATTGGTATTGAGCATACTGTTGGCTATGGGCCCAGTTTGAAAATTGATGAAAGGAAGCCTACAGGTTTTTGTTTGTGATTGATGGGTGGATCCAATATGAAACATTATGAAACGTGGTCCATGAGGTGCTAATGGTTAGAGCCTTCAGTGAGGGACTCAAAGCTTCCTTCAAGTAGGAGCCGATAAACTTAATTAGGAGGTTGTAGCTCCCTTCCATTGGGTGCTGGAGAACGAGTGGAGGGTGTAGCCTCCTACAGGTACGAATCTGTATGCTAGTAAAAGTCTACACTAGTGCAAAATTGTAATCAATTTCTTCTTTATAATAAACAAAGAAGACAAAGATGACAACAATAGTGGTTTTCTCCTAGATTGGGTTTCCACCTAAAATCCTGATGTCCTTTTGTGTTGATGTGTTGATTATGTGGTGATGATTTATTTTTCTCTTACTGTTAATGGTTAATAAATAATGAATGGCTAATTAAATAAATATGCACAGGTAAAAATTAAACATCTGATGGAAATTATGAAAAATTTGTAATTTGGATATATGAGGTTATCATTAATTAAAAGTGTGTACACACGCAACTTGTCTGAATAACAATAGTGTACAAAATTTTGAATTGAATTTGAAGATAAAGTGAAATAAAAATACTGATTCACCCCCATAAGTATTTGTCCTAATAATTGGTATCAGAGAATGTCATTCAAAAGGATGTTTATCACTTGAAGGGAGATCTAGCATAATGAGTAGACAAGATGGACTTTTATTTAATAAGTCACCTTTGTTTAATGGGACTAACTTTATGTTTTGGAAGCTCAGAATGAGAGCATATTTGCATTCATTAAGAGTTGATGTATGAGAAGTTATTGAAGGTGGATATCAATACCCAACCTCCATTCCCACACATAATGCATGAAAGAGGTAGTATGAGAACAAGGCAATAGTAGTAAATGCTATCTTGGGATTATTAGCAAAATATGAGTTTGTGAAAGCCATGCAGTTAAACACCGTAAAGGAAATATGGGATAAGATTAGTCATAGCTATAAAGGTGATACTAAGGTAAAGAGTGCCAGACTCTAATCATATAGAATAAAGTATGACTCGCTTAGAATGGATGATGATGAATGAATTGCAATCTTTTTCCTTAGAGTAGAAGATATTACTAACACTATGAAAGGGCTTGGGGACAAGATAGAGGATTTTTCTACTATTGAAAATATTTTGAGATCACTAACCTCAAAGTTCAATGGCAAAGTATCTTCCATTGAAGAAATGTAGGATTTGAAAAGTATTTCTCTAGCACAACTTCATGGAATCTTGACTACTTATGAGATGAAATAGAAGGGGAATACATAAGAGATCAGAGAAGATGCATTCAAAGCCACATACAAAGCAAAATAAATGGAAAAACGTGTTGATGGTGTTGGCCCCACCAACATTAAGGGGATCTCCCCTGTATGAATTCCCAACTAGACGTCACACCATTTGGTGTAGGAGTCCCATCCAGTACGATGGCCCAGTTTCCATTATCTCATAGATTTTACTTAGCTCTTTATGTTCAATACATGAGAGTGTTATTCTTGTAACTTCAAGAAAGTGAGGTGAGTATGCCTGGTGAGTGTGTAATGTAACTTTGTGCCTAGGTTTTCTTACTGTAAGGGAGAGGGTAAAGGTAAACCTCTAGATGATAGGTAGTACTACCACCCAGGGAGAGACACATGCAAAAACAACAAGGATCTGTCCAACATCCAATAGAATAGTCCACAATGGGTGTGTCAGTCGTTAAAACCGAAATAGAAGGGAAAACAAGTGCACCATTTAGCGAGTAGTCCACCTGGGGGTGACAGTTTTTATAACCATGAAAACACAAGGATGGTATGTCTAATGTCTGACGGAGTATTCCACATGGATGAAATGTTACTGATAAACAATACAACACATATTCAACAATGTAAGTAATAAAACAACCAAAGTAGTTCAACTATCTTAGTATAGGTTAAGAAAACATACATTAAAAATGTTTAAAGAATAGTCTTACAAATAGATACAAAACATGTGTGAAAATGTGTTGGCTTGACATAGGCTTCTGAATTAAGAAAAAGTTACAAAGACACAACTGTACACTATACATCACTAGCCCCAGTAGTGGGACATTGAAGGCATTGCTCGCTCCTCAAAGAACAAACTATAGACTCTAAAGACTATGTGAGGAGCCAAGGTGAAAAGTCCTTTGCTCATACAATGAGGGGGTATATATAGCCAAGGAGGATAATTGACCCTTGTGACTCTTCCACTTCCCTCATGACTGTTTGACTTCCTATGACTTTTCAACTTACATGAATCTTCAACTTCATATGTGCGCGTCATGGACTTTCACATTACATTACATTTTATTACAACAAGTATGACCCATAATAGTGATGTGGTTGAGACAACTCATGACACTGCTGACATGTACTGACTGACTGTGGTGTTCGTGTCGAGTTGCTATGTTGCTAAGTGATGGGTGTGCTCTTGGTGTATCATATCTTTACCTCCACATCGAAAAGTGTGTGGGGTCTTCAATGGTCTTGGTATTTTCTTGATGGTGCACGTGTATATGTCCCTTTCACTTACTGCTTGATGTTCTTTGTACATTCGTTCAACTGCGAGAAAGTATTCTAGCATGTGCTCCTTCTTCATCCTATTTATTGTCATGCCATGTTTCATCAATGTACCTGTTCCTGCAATCACTCATTACGAGATGACATCAAATCAAAAAATCACCTAGTTTAGCATGCATTATTTTTTGTTTCGGGTGTAGGTGACCGAGAGGGAGGACATAACACTAAAATTGCACAGAGGATAGCTCAGGCAAGGATGAGAGGCTCCAAAGAACTGTCAGGAAAAACTATGTAGATGTCACTAGGAGGAAGATTTGTGCAATCTAGGACATCAGTGAAAACTATAAGCTAGAACCCAGCTGGGTAGAACTACGTAGTTCTTGGCATGAAGAGAAGGTAGGGTGTCGGAGGAACTACTGGGAAATCATGCGTAGTTTTCAGGATGAGTATTGGGTAGGTCACTTGGGGGTCCAACTGGGAATCTGTGATGTTTCTTCGAGGAAGACAGAGTGGGTAGTGGGGGGCACTGACATACATTTATGTGCAGTTTTCCAGAGAAAGGTTGGATTGGGCTGTGGGGAGCTGCTGGTCACAACTGTGTAGTTTTAAGGGACAATGTTAGATAGGTAGTTGCTGTGAATTTTCTGGGAACAGTGTAGAGTGGGGAATTAATGGGTGTACTAGCCATATCTACACAATTTTCAGGATAGTGCAGAGCAGGCTAGTAGGAGGCCTGACTCAGCATGACCACGCAATTTATGCAGGTAGTGCAAGGCAGGCAACTGAGAATGCCTATGCAATGTTGGAGAGGGGGGAAGCATGGGGTCCCAACATAGTTTAGGTTTCTGGTAGAAAAAAGGGAGGCTTGATGAGTGATCTTGTGGGAAGTGCAAATTGGATTGAGCTTGGGGAAAACTTCTGCGTAGTTTTAGGAGACAATCAACTTGCTCACATCCAAGATTACACAGTGCAAGCTACCCTAGAGGACAGGCTCAGTATTTGCACAGTCCTAGGCAGAAGAGTAGCGTCACTGAGAGTTGAGACTGCGTCGTGCATATTAGTCGAGTTTTGGTTAAAGGAGGGTTTTCCGATCGAAATATTCTTAGGAAAAATGGTTAAGTGTGAAAGCAAGTGAACTTGTGCATACATGACATTGTGATCACACACTTAGAATGACTCGACGATAAGATACCTCAAACCAACAAGACAAACATGTGCTCAATGAGACTGTCTTAAGGTTAAGAGTGAAAAATGAGACACTAGAGAAAGATATTCGAACGACTATGATAACACTTGTGCGATAGTGATTGCAACTTTGTGTATGAGTATGACCGATGTTAACAGAGAGAAAAAAACTCATGCACACATAGACAAACATTCAAAATTGCCAGAACAAGATCACAGGGAATTACATAGCAATCAACATGCCAAAAGACGATCGGTGATCAATCAAGAAAAAAGGGTGTAAAGACTCGACAAGAGCTCACGAAATGAGCTTGGGTGTTTGCAACCATCATGGGAAAAAAACAAGGCTCCGAAATTTGGATGCAGACCAAAAGTTTGAAGGGTGTTGTGGCCACTACAACACTTGGTGACACACTAGTTGAATACCAGCTTCTTTGTTTCAGTTCATTTTCAGCACAATGCCTTAGCATTTAAGGGAGTATTGATTTGTTGTACACGTCACTTTGGCTTCCCCACTTACCCCATGGATAAATATCATTCACCTTGTATGAACTTAGTTGAACACAACAAAAGTATCAGCTAGATCATAGTATTTCAAAATCGGGAAGGGTAGTTTGGCTCACGAGCTTAATATTTTCAGAGTATAAGTTTTCATCTCTAGTATTTCTCTATTGCCAGTAGTCCAGGAGAGTACGATGACAGAGTCATGCACGAAAACAAGCATTTATCCATTGCTAGTGAGCCTAGTCCATACCCCGGTGGAGTTGCCTTCTTCACCTCTCTACGCAAGAAGCCTTTCTCTTCTTTCACCTTTGTATTTTTTTGAAAGAGGACTGTGCATAGGAACTTATTTATTTTTAGGAGGAAGAGGGATCCCAACATATTGAGAGTAGAAGAGGATTTTCCTTTAGAGTAGCATGTCACACCTCTAATTTAGGTTTGCTTGTTTATATTTTCCCCTTCTCTGTTTCTACTACTTGGATACGATTGAACACACAAAGCAAAAGACTAAGTGCAGGCATGGGGTTTCCCAGTTTGGACACAAGTTCATTTTGACCAGAGATTCCCTTATAGATGGATCATATTTTCCATCAAGACTTCATTTGCCAAAACTTACAACCAAGCACAGAGGAGACGAACACAAGACTGGACAAGCACTGCAATGTCATAACATCTTTAACTTTAGCCACATACTTATTCAAAAGCCAGAACACAGTATATGACATCACTTATTTACAAAACAAAAATGACAATACAATAAAAAAAAAGGAAAGAAAAACGAAGCAAAATAATAAAGTAAAGCAACAGAACAAGTAATGAAAAGACTATGTACATAGGGCAGGGCACGACCCCAGATCATTGAAAATAACATTTTAAATCTTGTCCATTGATAGGAAGGTTTTCAATCCTCCCGTTAAGTTATTGCAGTCGATACATCTGTTGGCCAAGTTTTTCATGGACTGTGAAAGGACCAGTCCACAAGGACTGGAACTTCATGTGTTTACCTTTATCTTCATGGGGTTTATCCCACTTCAAGACTAAGTCACTCACAACAAAGTTGGTGTTCCCTGCAAATTTTCGATCAAACCATCTCTTGATACAGTTTTGGTGGAGTGAATTTTTTTTCTTTTACTTTCATTCATTCTTCTGGTAACTTGTGTAATGTGTCCATCCTACGTTGAACCAATAAACGCAGCTTGCTTTGGGATTCTTGGGATAACTAGAGAGTAGACGAGTAGATATTTGGTGGGAGGATGACTTCATTTCTGTGTACAAGGAAGTATGGAGATGTGTTCAGAGATGGTTTGGGTGTAGCTCGATCATCCCAAAATTCATTCACTAGAGCAGAATGCCAGTTTCGTCATTCAAAGTAAATGGTATTTTTTATGATGTGAATGATATTTTTGTTTGTAGATTTGGCAAGACCATTTCCCTGTGGGCAATAGTTAGTTGAATTATTAAGTACAATACCATGTTGCAATGAAAAATCATAAAGTTTCAATGAAGATAAGTAAGTTTCATTGTCAAAAATAAGTGATACAGGAATGCTAAACCTCAAAATGATGTTGTGTTGAAGGAAGCTGATGACTTCTTATTCATTCACTTGTTTGAGTAGAATTGCTTCTATCCACCGCGTGAAGTAATCCGTAGCGGTCAGGATGTAGTGTTGTTGCTTTGATGAGTGGGGGAAACGATCCCCAATGATGTCTAAGACCCAATTTTGGAATGGTTTGTCCACTGCAATAGGCTGCAGTGGGGCTGCTGACCTTCGAGTTCTATCGGTGCATCGCTGACAGATCGGGCACTTGCGAGAAAAGCGTGTGCATCCTTGAACAATGTGGGTTAGTAGAAACTGGCTCTCATGACTTTATGCATTGTTATGTTACCTGCGAATTGACCCCCAACTGATTCATCGTGTAGATATTGTAACACTCTCTCTAAATCCCGTGCTTCCAGGAACATGAGAAAAATTCCATTTTTGTGCTTTCGGTAAAGCACTCGTGCACCAACTTGTAAGATAAGGCTTTGAGTCAGAATGCCCTCTTCTACCGCATGGAAAAGTGAGAGGACATGGTGCCATGCTCAAGGTATGGATGCACTTCTTTGTACCAAGAGTTTCCAAGTGAAGTGGATGGTGTTCACTCTAGATTATACATATCGATTTCTTACTCCCAACCGACGAGCTCTTATTATTACTCTAGTGTGTGTACCACTTCTGCTACAAGTCTGCAGAGGTTGTGCCCCTTGACAATATGAAATGGCTTGATATCAATATCATATTCTTATAGTCCTGTCATTTCATTTGCACGTATTTTACCCAACTCTTGTTGAACAAGCATCGATTTGACTACTGGGTGTGGCACAAAGACTATGTAACAAATTTTCAGCAGGTACGGTCTGAAATGTTTCACCACCTTGGATACTACATAGGCTTGCTTATCCATGATGGGATAGTTGAACTCAAGTCCCTACATTCTCACTCGCATGAAGGAGATGGGATGTTTGTTGTTCAACTCAACCTTATGAGTGAGCACTGCAACGAGTGAAGTGTCAGAAGAGAAAGTATAAAGCAAGAAATCTTTGTTGAAATATAGGCTCTACAACATAGGTGCTTCTACTATTTCCTACTTGATATGTGTGAATGCATCCTTTTATTTCTTCCCCTAGTTGTAGACTACATCCTTCTTGATCATATTGTGGATAGGTTTAATAATCTATGCATAATCTGAGATGAACTTTCGGGGGAAGTTGATCTTCCCCGAGAAGGACTGCATAGCTTTCTTGCTCACTGGGTGAGGAATCTATGTGATATTCCAAAATAAATTTGAATCAACCTTGATACCACTCTTGGCAATAATATGCCCAAGGAGGTTCCCCTTAGACATTACAAATATGCTCTTCTTGGGATTCAAGGATATCACATACTTGCGATATCGTTCAAAGATCTTCTTGAGATGGCGCAGGTGGTCTCACCGTTTTATGGAAAAAACTATTACATCATCAAGGTAGACCACCATGCTCTCTCTGCTAAGCCCATAGAAGGTGACGTCCATGGTGCACTGAAATGCTGCACCCATGTTTACCATCCGAAATGGCATTCTTTGATAAGTGAAAATACCCCACTTGGTACAGAATGTAGTTTTAAGCCTATCAAGATCTACTACCAGAGCCTGGTTATATCTGAAAAAACCGTCAAGCAGAGAAAATATTTCTACTCTAGATAATGTCTATAAGATGTGCTCCATAGATGACACAGATTAATTGTCTTTGTTCGAGACGTGATTCAGATTTTAGAAATCAAAGCACAGGTGGATCTCTCCAGACTTCTCTCTGACAGGAACTAAGTTTAAAACACATGTAGAATTACGAACTTTATAAATGATCTGATCATTCAACAACTTAGTCAATTCTTTCTGTATGAGGGGTTCAAGTGACTGATGGACTTTTATGATCTTTCGCTGAAATGGCTTGACCCCTTCTTTGATCTGAATGATGCATTGGATTATTCACATGTCATGTGTTTTCAAGTCATTGTATGTCCACATGAATACATCACAAGACCCTCTAAACATGTGGACAAAGCCTTTCCACTCTTATGGTTTGCAACACATACCGAAATTCACAAACTTCGGTTCTTTGTCTATGCCTCGATTAATCTGTTTGTGCATCAGTGTGGAACGGTGGGTTATAGTGTTCCAGGGTCCTTGGAAATGGTCCTACAAGTCATATAGCTTCTCGAGTGAAACTACACCCTTAGGGATGAGGTTTCCTTTACTGTCATTAGATGTGTCTTACAAAGACTGCTCGTGCATGTCTTCATGTATCGTTGTGTCCTTGAAGATGTGAACGTTAGCCATGAATTGCAGTATCTGTTCATCATCATAAAACACATCCAAATTAGTTATTTTGTTAGGGATAGATGGCTTATACACAATTCCAACAAAAAATATATTGCTAAGCAGTGTCATCCTAGCAGTTGCATTTGCGAGAGCATCTGCAACTGCATTGCACATTCTTGGTATAGAGATGATATTACGAGCTTGGAAATTGGAGATAAGTTGCCATACCTCTTGTTGGTAACTCTTAAGATGAGGTGAAACAAAGTGTATGGTTTTACGTACTTGACATACCACAATCTTTTAATCACCTACCACTTTCAACATAGCAACGTTGAGGCTGAGGGATTTCTATAAACCCAAAACGAGTGATTCATATTCAACAATATTTTTCGTGCACTTGAACTCCAAGTGGCTCGAGACTAAGTGTTTCCTTTGCCTTGGGTCTATCAAAACACACCCGGCTCCAGAGCCATCCTATGTTTTGGATCCATGAAACACAAGGTGCACAAGTCATCTGTACAAGGACAACTTTCTACGCTAGTACTGCTAACACTACTGCTACTACTATTACAATGTACTGTATAGATTTCATTTCCATTAGTTGGGAAAGGAAGGAGACCCAAATGTGTATCTGGTGGGGTGGGGCTCGGCTATACAAGATAACACCCCAGTTGCATTTCCAGAAAGAAATTGCCGAACAGAAGTTCTGCAAAAGCCAACGGTTCATTTTGACCATCCAAGGGAGTACATTATGTTTCATATATCTCTCTAACAACACCCAAATCTAGTTGTTTCTACCTTGGTACGAAAGACATAAGAGTGACCAGTCTATAGAAAAATATCCTTGAACCTTATTGGACTAGTCCCTGCTTAGAAATAAGCCATATTCTTTCGGGATGTCCATGATCACAATGTTAATACACTGATGAGCTCGTCCGTCAAACGTTAACTAGATGATCACATCCTAGAGTTCACTAATGGATGGTACACATGTTCAATCAAGTCAGATGATCTGCATAGTTGTATTTCTCCATTGTGCATTGATTTGTTTAGCGATGGAGAGTGGCCTGAATTTGACTGATGCACTAGAGTTAACCAAACAATTTTGGACATTGAAGTTAAATATTTCAAATGATAACAAAAATGGTAAGAAGAGTGAGTTCGATTCTTCCATTCGAAGCACGTTGTGCATAAATACGAGTGATCCGGGGGACTTGCTTGGTCCCTTGCTGGAAGAGTCAACATTGTATGTGGAGGTTTTCCCTAGTCCATGCAAAAGAATATCATGTTGACCCATGATCTTGGTTAGATCGTACAGAGAAATGTTCGCATAGGTATTTTTCATATCTTCAACAATATTTTAATTGAAAGTGGGAAGACTCACCAAGTTCTCTAGGGGAAGACTTGTGTTTGTACTATCTGGTGTAGTCTTTTGGAGTTTTCTGCTCATGGACATATCTTTCACTGTAGCTGTCTTCCTGGACTTGCTTTGTGTTTTCTGTGTTGAGGAGGTCGGTCGATCAATTGTTTTGAGAAGTTGTCTAAATTTTTCTTTCAGTATCTCAAACACAGTGGGAGACCCTTGACTTCTCAATTTGTATCGATTGTTCTACTTTGGGGGCTCCTTCTCGATGGTTGTTTTCTTCTGGGCAGCATTAAGACATTGATACATGTTAATTCTATGCACAAAACTTGGAACTTCATTAGATGAAACATCCTCTTCATCTTTATCCTCTGGCTGAAATTGCTCACTGGCTTTAAAATGATCATTCCACCTTGAAGCCATAGTGATCATAACTCGATTCCATTCTGGACAAGACTTCTTTGAATGTCGTTCTTTGTGGATCACGCAATAATTATCCTTCACAAGTTTGTCCACTTGGAACACAATATTGGAGATCCGTGCCGATTTAGCTAGGTGGCTACTACAACTACCTGATATCACATTATTCTGTTGCACAAATGTAGGAGTTCTTCTGCTCACAACTGTTGCGGTCATCCGTTTCTTAACTTCATCTACTTTGATTATCAAGGACTTGAGGAGATGAGTAAGGGTCTCGATTTCACTTGCTTCCTTTTCCTTTACCTTACTCACAGTAGTTTGAGACCTCCTACCCATGCCTTTGGAGTCCTTAGTTGGTTCATCATCTACAATGACTCCAATCGAGCACAAGTATTTCTCTAGATCAATTGCTTCTTAGAAATTTTCTAAAAGTGTTGGTTTTGTATCTCACTTGATGAACTGCACAATTCTAGCTAGTAGTGCAGATGTGTATTAGTCAACTGTGATGGAGTCATGAGGTTTAGTGTTTGCGGTGAAATTGTTAAAGATACAGTTAAAACCCTGGTTAAAATATTTCACTTTTTCTTTCTGCTCCATCTTGAGACTACCCAACTCTTTCAACAACACGATGGGGGTTTTGTCGTCAACAAATTTCTCAAGGAAAATTCTCTTGAACATCCCCTAGTTTTGAATGGAGTTGACAGGAAGGGTATGGTACCAAACAACTACTCTACCATCCAAGGTACATGGAAACAGTCTACATGCAACATTGTCATAATGTACCTCGATTGTCTATAGATGTAGGTAGAACGTGTCTAGATGATCTTGTGCCTTCACTCTTCTGTGAGGGTCATACTTTGTTAACAACTTCTTTGCATGTCTTGGCATCTTGTGTAAGACACCTTGGAGTGCCAGAGGACCCTGTGTCATCCGTTTTAGATATTGATTAGCCATATTGTCCTCTTCTTCATCCTCCTCCTCTTCTTCTGAATCTCACGGTTCAACCTTCGACTTTGTTGGTCCGTCTATGCCTCCGCCTCTTCTTCTGCCTTCCCCTCCACTGCCTTTGCTAGTACCTGAGTCCAAGATTATATTGTTACCTTAATCTCCTTCTAGGAAAATAGGACATTCCTCTTCATTCTCAATAGCTTCTACCAGCTCTTCAAGAGTGGCGAGGATTACTTCTTCAACAGATGAGACTAACACTCCTGTGGGTGTAGTCTTTTGCTTCCTCTCTGAAGAGGGAAGAGTGTGTATTCCTGGAACTAGTCCAACAACTTTAGAAAACTGACAAGTCATGGGATGAACGATGTGAATGTGATGATATGAATTTTCTTTTTTGGGGTTGCGAGGTGAGGAGTAACCAAGTTCAGAATTTCCCATGGGGGAGAGGGAGTTCGTGTTACTGCCTAGTCCAGAAGATGGATAAGTGGGGTTGAGAGGACATTCAACCATAAAATACTAGTGACTCTCCTTCTAGTGCCATAAATGCTAATGGTGTTGGACCCACTAACATTCAAGGGATATCCTCAGCATGAGGTCCCAACTAGACCTCACACCATTTGGTGTAGGAGTCCCTTCCAGTATGATGGTTTGGTTTCCATTAACTTTAATGATTTTCTTTAGCTCTTGCTATTCAGCAGATGAGAGTGTTATGATTGTATCTTCATTAAAGTGAGGTGAGTATGCCTGTTGAGTACGTAATGCAAATTTATGTCTGGGTTCTCTTACTGTAAGGGAAAGGGTAAAAGTGAGCCTCTAAATGAGAGGTCGTAGTAGCACCTAAGGAGAGACACAACCGAAAACAACAAGGATCTTTCTAGCATCCAATGGAATAGTCCACAGGGGATGTGGTAGTCATTAAAACGAAATTACAAGGGAAAACGCGTACACCGTCCATCGGAGTAGTCTACATGGGGGGTGTGTATGAAACCAGCTCAAGAAAAATAGAAAAGATAGATCAACGACTTTAGAATTCCAACCTCTTCGAGGGGCAAACTCCGTTTACATTACATAAAATGAACAATTCTTGGATGATTACAAATGAAAGACCTCCTTTCTATATATATAGTCTAAGGGGTCATAACATACCAGAGCCGACATAACATAATAAATGTAAGGGCATCTAATTAATAATATAGTGGGCTTCTATTGGGGCACAATAGTAACATATGGCACTACATGGTACATCAATATAAATAAGTGTTTGTAACTATAACAATAAGGGGTGACCTAGTAAGTATAGGGGCCTAACATGCCCCTCATCCTTCCAAAAGTGTTGTCCTCACCTTGAGTAGTTCTTGACTGCTTCTGTATAAAATCTTGTCGTCCCATGTGGAAATCTTCTGCTGGTAAGTACTCACCTGATGAATACGTTGAAATTGATCGATTTCTTAGCTGCTCCATATGCAGGATTCGTGCACCTACCTGACTCTAGAAGTAGCATCTTGCATCTGCCAGGCGTGCATTTTGTGATTGTATCCATGCCTGCACTGTGGCATCATCTCGTTTTATAGATGGCCCTACTGATGAAACTGATGAATGCACCAACACTGGGGTATTTGCAGACAGATTAGAACCTCTTTGATGTAATGCTAGCATCTTGCCATGCAGTAAATTAGCTAAACCATTTAAGTCCTGCTTAGCATGTTCTTGACTACTTGCAACTTGATGTCCCTGCAAAACTCTCGATCCAGCTTGATAGTTGCATAGAGAAGAGCTTACTGTGGTGACTGCAATATTTGTACCAGGAGAACTACACCCGTGTTTTGATGCATCACTTGCTTTTCTGGCAACACCATGCGCATCACTGTCATTTGTCATATTTTCAGATTTCATTACCTGAAGACTGGCAATGGACCTTGAACCATCAGCCTGCTTTAATGAGGCCCCATGCATGAGTGTGCTATTTCTTGAGACCATTTCAAGTAATCTGGACTGTGTTACTTCTAAACCAAATTTTGTACCTGCAAGGGCTAGGTCACTGGATGTGGTAACAGTTAAACCTGACCTTATGGAGCCTTGTTTTACTTCTAGAGAAGGCAAACTAGCTCTTCCATCACCACTAGAATTTAATGTGCCATGCCCAATCACTTCAGATTTAGGATTACGAATAGATTGGCAATTATCTATCCCTTAACATATTGCAGAATTTGAAACCAACTGTCTTGCTGACAAAGCCGCTGTAGCTGATGTAACAGTCCTGCCTTCAGAAATTAAGTTCTTTGGAAGCCCTTCATCTCTTAGTCTGGGATTATCTTCAGCGTTATTTTATTTAATCTTGGTTTCACCTGGAACAATTGGCGAGGTAGTGGAAGAGGACACTGATGCCACAGATATTCTTTCATGTGACAATAAAGCACGAGGAGGACCCTCATAATCACCGACCCATCCAGGGCCAAATGAGACACCTGGGGGCAAAGCTCTCCTTATCTTCTGAGCTGCAATCTTCCAGGCAACTAGTCCAAGGTTTGCAGCAAACCGAGCAAGACTTCTTGCATAAGCATGTTCTGACCGAATTCCAACAGGGATTAGCTGCTTTGACTCCCCATCTAGAATAGTAAGTATTGAGTCATTTCCATTCTCTAGTTGGTTAAATGGCCTGTAAGTGGCACGACGGTTTTCTTCCAACTGCAGTGGCCGCCTTCCATTTCTCCAA